>SJJU01001290.1:0-88327 GCA_012932125.1 Conopomorpha cramerella | reverse complement strand
TTTGAAAGTATGTGGAGAACAGAACTCTACTTCAGAAGGATCAATGGGTTCTTCTGATTTATAAACAGAGCCATCCAATATCATTTCCCTACCATGAACCAATGCAAACGCGGAGTATGTAGTTCCGTTATTAATAGTAGTATTCAGTGCGCATTGAATCTCACTAATGTTCTGGTCCCATTTTCTGTGGTCAGAACGCACATAAGTTGCAATAGCCCTACCTATGTCACGGTTTACACGTTCGGTATGATTAGTTTGGGGGTGATATCGTGGATTATAGAATAAATGCGGTATATTATACTTTAGAACAAGATTCTGAAAATCTTTAGAAATAAATTGGGGACCATTATCACAATACAAAAACTTTGGCACCCCATGTACAAGAAAAACACTTTTTTCTAAACATTTAATAATATGTTTTGTAGTGGACGAACGCAAAGGAAAAATTAATGTATATTTACTAAAATAATCGACGACCACAAATATAAATTGGTTCCTGTTATAGGATTGGGGAAAAGGACCCATTAAATCGCAAGAAATCGCTTCCCAAGGATAACTGACTTGTTTAGGACTTCCCATCAAACCAGCACGAGCTGTATTGCCTGGCTTGTAGCATTGGCAAGTTTCACAAGCCGAGACGTACTCTTTGGTATCCTTAAACATGGATGGCCAATAATATAGACTTGCTATTTTCTTGTGAGTCTTTGAAACACCAAAATGTCCAGCAGTAGGATCGTCATGACAAATTTTAAAAATTTCTGTACGATCCTCTTGAGGAACAACCAATTTCCAATCAAATTGGGATGTAATGTTATATTTATTCTTTGATAAACGATACATTTTTGAATTTTCTATTTTAAAATTTGGAAAACGATGAGGTTCGGACAGAATGTTCTCAAAGAGATTGAGATACCACTTGTCCTTTATATTATGAAAATCGATAGAATCAATACTCTTGACAGACAGTCAGGAACAACATGATCTTTTCCTTTGCGATGTACAATCTCAAAATTAAATTGGCTCAATCTACAAGCCCAACGACACAAACGACCAGATGGGTTTTTTAAATTAAAGAACCATTGTAAGGAAGAATGGTCTGTAATTATAGTACATTTTCTGCCTTCAACATAGGCACGATATTGTTCTAAAGCATAAATGACAGCGAGAAGTTCTCTCTCAGTAGCAGAGTAATTAACCTCCTGTTTATTTAGCGTTCGACTACAATAAGCAATGGGATGATCGACTCCATCCACGTTTTGAGTTAGGACAGCACCTATGGCAAAAGAAGATGCATCTGTTTGTATAGAAAAAGGTTTATTAAAGTCAGGACACCTTAAGATGGGTGCTGACACTAAAGCAGACTTTAACAAATTAAAAGAATTATTCGTTTCATCAGTCCAGGCCCACGGGACATTTTTACTGGTAAGTTTCGTTAAAGGACGAGCAACTTTAGAGAAATTCTGAATAAATCTTCGATACCAACCGCACATACCGAGAAAACGCTTGATTTCTTTCACATCCTTAGGAGGAGGAAAGTTCATGATAGCTTCTATTTTAGATGGATCGGTACGTAGACCAAATTTGTCAACGACATACCCCAGATACTTCAATTCACTTCTACAAAATTTTGATTTGTGCATGTTAATAGTTAAATTTGCAAATTTTAACTTTTCGAGGACTAACTCTAACAGATTGACATGTTCAGAAAAAGAGGAAGAACTAATAATGATGTCATCTTGGAAACAGAATACTTTATTGTCAAATTCAGCGGTAAACAAATTATCCATTAACCTTTGCATAGTAGCTGATGCACCTACTAATCCAAAACACATTACATTATAATGGAATAACCCACGACGAGGAACAGTGAAAGCAGTACATTCCTTAGAGTTTTTATCCAGTCCTATTTGCCAGTAGGCTGAAGTTAAATCCAACGAACTAAGGTACCGCGCATCTCTCAAGTTATCCAGAATGTGACTTATGTACGGTAAAGGATAGGCATCCGGTTTAGAAACAGAGTTTAATTTACGTGAATCAAGGCAAAGTCTCATTTTACCATCAGATTTTTCTACCATGACGACCGGAGAGTTCCATGGAGAGAAAGAGGACTCAACAACATTTAAGTCTAACATTTTGTCTAATTCATCCTCAAGGGCAGATTGTTTAATTGGACTAAGTCGGTAATATTTTTGTTTGATAGGTGGACTATCACCTGTATCAATCACATGTTCTATTAATTTAGTACGACCTAAACCTTTCACATCTGTGGAGATATCTTTGTATTTCTCCATTATAGAGAAGATAGATTTTTTCTCAGAAGAAGACAAAGAATCATAGTCTCTTATGCCGACATCATCGGACGGTAAGATATTATTTATAGGTACCTCAGACGAAACGAATATATTATCACAGCTATTAAAAATTTCCGGAGCTATGTTAAACAATTTAAAGAAGTCGACACCAAAATGAACAGGTAGTTGAATTTCAGGACAAACTATAAATTCCATTATGTTCATAGAACCTTTGAATTCAACCGGTAATACCATGTATTCAGTACAGGTGTGGTGTGAGCCATTAGCTACAACAATAACAAGAGGTTTCCTCAACTTATGAGAGGGAAAATCTAGCGAGGTAAACAGTTTGTGGGCTTCGTTCCCTAATATAGAACATCCAGCACCACAATCTAATAAACCATAAAGTTCAAGTTTTAATACGGATACCTTCACATAAGGTCGGTTATCCTTGTTATTAGGTATAAATTGTGCGCCCCTATATTTAAAATTCCTAGGTTTATAGGAAGCGCAAGAAATTAGTTTTTTGAAGCCTTACATTTAGGACATTCCGGTGTGCGTACACCTTTATTCCCACATTTAAAACAAACAATGTCACGATTGACTTTGCAAAACCGCGGAATATGACCCGACTTGCCACAACGAAAGCAGAATTTTTCGTTGGGGGGTTGCAGAGAACTTACAATTGGACAATCCGATTTTCGCTTGTCCGAGGTGGAAGTAATGTTTAACATAAAGTCAGAGTTTACCGAATTAGCAGACACCTTTGGTTCCAGGAATGACTGTGACTTTGTCCTACTCAATTCTAGACGCTTACAAGCGTTCTTTAAGTCTTGTATTTTGGTGAAGTTAAGCAAAGCAAGTTGGGAACTATATTCAGGTCGGATGTTACGCAGGCAAATATCTAATATTTCCAACTCAGACAATGGCGAGGACAGGCGAGAACACATTCCCAGAATTATGGAGAGGAAAATCACAATGGTTTCATCCCTGGCTTGGGTACGAGCGCGGATTTCTTGCATGAGTTTGAAATCGTAATCGGGAATGTCGAAATCTTCCCGCAAAGCTGCAGTCAATGAGTCATAATCATTGTATAAAGATTTATTAGCACGATACCAGTGTAGAGCTGGACCGTCAAGTACTTCAGAAAAAGAAGTAAACACCTTCGATTTGGGAATCTCCTTTGAAGAGAGAAGTTCCTCAAGTCGAACAAGAAAGCCCCTCACACATGTTTCACCCCTGAACTTAAGGTTCAAGGAACTAATATTAACTGACTTTGTTTGGACATTGTACACTACCTTTTCTGGAACAACTTGGACGGGAACATCCGGTTCATCAGCAGGTTCAGCATCAGATTCCTCTGTGACCGAGTCATCAATCAAGGTCAGACAGGACAGCAGTCGACCAGCCAAGTTTCTATTAGTTTCAGATGGGTTTTCAACTCGAGACAACCTACGGATAAAGTAATTGCATTTCCCTACAAGACGAGGGAGACTTTGTTGTTCCGGGTTCTTAATTGACAACTCGAGTTCAGCAACCTTGTTTTTGACGACATCTATCTCAATGTCAGACTCGCTAAACTGGTATGGTTTGAGGTCTATGCTACCCCTCCTCGACATTTTTAAAAGTTGTCTGAGCTGTTTCCTTAGTTCATCTCTGGTGCTATTTGGATTACCTTCGAAATGTCTAATTTTAAGCTCAAAGAGCAGTTCATCCTTGTTTAAAAAGTCGAGTGGACAGCCAAGCAGTGTAATATCCATGGTGAAATTGTGTGAGTGTGTAAATGTGTAAAGTAAGCAACAATGTAATTAATATTACAAAATAAAAAAATTACACTAGGTGCAACATACAATAAAAAAAAATGTGTCAAGGTTATATGCACATTTGGCCAAGGAACAAATATGCAGGTAATATAAAAGTAAATCTCAAACAAACAAAGGGAGAAAAGGGAAATTTACTCAGCCCAGACGTTGGGTAGCCACTGTGTCATCCTGCGCTAGCTCAGCACGGATCAGGGCGTTTGGGTGACCTCGCCGAGAGCAGAAACAGAGTGTGGTACAGATAAGGGCGCCTATACCCAAACAAGGGGCATAAATTTATAAAAAGAAAGGAAACCACACCCTGCTTCCGACAAACAAACTTCCCCTTTCCCAAGAAAGAATTTAAAGACAAATGAGGGTATCAACTCATTTATTTGTTCCTGGTGAGTTATATTAATATATAAGTTAAGTTACAACACCAATATATATATATCTAATTATTCTACGTTATTACATCTACATTGTAGAGTGTAAGTGTGTGTGTGTAAAGAGGGGAGTGTGGGGAACCTGTAGGAGTAGCCTGCAGATGAGGAGCAGCAACCAGTGATCAGGGGAGATAAGTCCTGGGATGCCCCTCACTTAAGTATCCCGTGCGTGGAATGTCCCTCGCGTGGAATATCCCGTATAAGGATTATCCTGGGCGTGGTATGTCCCGTATAAGGATTAGCCCGTGCGTGGAATATCCCGTATAAGGATCAGCCCGTGCGTGGAACCCTATAAGCATACAAGCTTATATTACTAACGGTCCACAGATAAAAAGAAAAGGTTACATCAACCAAGAGATGAAAGTGAAACTTACCGCTTACAGAGCGGGAATACAACCAAGAGTCAGGATACAAAGCTGGCACCTTACGCCGTCATCCTTGTCGGCAAAGTAGGGAAAAGAGGCCTTGCATCATTAGACAGGTGTACCCTTATGTAAAAACACGGAGGAGGTTTTAGTCCAACATTACCATCCTCGTATATGGCAGCTTAACATAGGAAATTGTCTATAAACCAAATGGCATTCTAATATTATAAATACATTTCTTGATGATTTCACATCATTAAAACATAATAAAATAAAAGATGTAAAATTACGCAGCAGGTCGCATAGTGACCCGGCAAAAAAGAAAGAGCCTTGTCCGAGCCGGCCAGAATAATGATGGACACTCAGACAATAAATATGATTGACGTTAACTATAAAAAGATGAACGGAACTTGGGTCTCAACTTTTAGAGCCAAGTCCCTATGATGATTAACGCGGGATTTTCGCGTTACAACTTGTGTGATATTTTTATACTTATAAATACACTTCACGCCGTTTAATCCCAAAGTGGGTTAGGCAGAGTCACTTGCTAAAGCAAATGCCCCCGGTTCACCAAGCGTATTCAACATAACGTGGCATGAGCCCATAATTATAGGGTTCACACAACTTGTGGTGTGCGGGTTTCATCACGATGTTGTCCTTCACCATACGAGCGTTGCGTACATAGGCTCTGAAAGAGTCCCATTGGTACACTTCCGTCAGTAGTCGGACTCGAACTCACGACCCCACGCTTGCAAGTCAAGTATCCGTCCAACTGGACCACAGACGCTCACCAATTTTTATTCTTATCTCATACCATCACCACCTGTTTATTTTAGTTTTCTATATTTTAAATTATACTCATTGTTTTCGGCACTTATAAGTAATTTAAGGCAGTATCAGAATACATACATCCTACTAAGCTTCAGTTACACGATTTTCCGGTCCCTTAGCGCCCACGGAGGAAGCATTCCTCTACTTAATACCCTGCATAGTGAATGAGCCTTACTGCCATTGTAATAAGGACTACGTTGAGTGTACACTTAGCACGCTCCCCGGGTACCATGTAGGCGATAATCGATGCAGAGAGAACCTCGATTGATTTAAGGTAATTGGCTGTGTAAGTAACTTTTTGATGTATCCGCGTTAGCATTGTTATGGTTGGTAATGTAGGCAGAGTAGGTACGGACTTAATTTCTAAATTGTGTTCTGTGGAGTATGCCTAATTATGTTATCTATATTTATATACACGACGGATCAAGTAACTGATGTTCGTTAGTCTCGCTGGAGAACCGCTGGACCGATATGGCTAATTTTGGTCTTGAATTACACGTGGAAGTCCAGGGAAGGTTTAAAATTTTTCTTTCAATACACGGGGTACAAAGGCTACTTCCCATGGCAAAACAAATATTAAATATCTCGACAAATTTTGTCGAGACAACTAGCGTATGTTACATTAAATATTTCACAAACGGCAGTTTTATCATTTTTAATTTATGGAAGGTTTGGAAGATATTAATGATATTTCTGCTTTTATTTAAAAAAAAAATCTTTTAATGTAATTTTACTATGAGATAATGTTGACATCAGTTGGAAGTTTTCTGATACCTGTTATATTTACAGAATTATGCGATTAACGAGCACACCGTGTATGTCTCTAGGTTAGGTAGAGTCAGTAAAAAAAAAGGTTATGATCACAGTTCGAGTGTGATTAAAATTACACTACGACAGTAGTGATTTCATAACATGACAAGGGCATCAATAATCATGAACCTTCGTGTCTAATGACATTCATATAAGAAGAAAAAAAAATACACTTCACGCCTTTAGTCCCAAAGAGGGGTAGGCAGAGGTACTTGCTAAAGCAAGTACCCACGGTTCACCGAGCGTATTTAACCGAACGTGACAGGGGGTGAGCCCATCGCCGTTATAGGGTTCACACACTTTGTGGTGTGCGGGTTTCATCACGATGTTGTCCTTCACCGTACGAGCGTTGCGTTGCGTACATAGGCTCTGAAAAAGAGTCCCATTGGTACACGTCCAGTAGCCGGACTGGAACCCGGGACCTCCCGGTTGCAAGTCAAGTATCCGACGAACTGGACCACAAGAAGAAGAAGAAGCCTGAAAGTAACACCAGTGTCAAAAAAGATTAAGGAGAGATGATATCCATGTAACAAGGAAAGTGATGAGTATGAATGTGGAAGGATACAAGGGAAGAGACCAAAGAAGGTATGGATTGACTGTGTGAAAAATTACATGCGTGAAAGGTGTAACTGCAGAGATGACAAATGTCAGAGATGAATGGCGTAAGGAAACGTGTTGCGCCGACCCCATCTAGTGTGGGATAAGGGCAGGAAAATGATGATGACTTTCAATTTTAAGATGGTAGACCATTTCCTTGACCGACCCTCTGTCTACTTACTACATTGTTGTTGTTGAAAGTAATTGATTCAAGACATAAAATAGGAAAACTAATGGCCTGTATTTTGTTTAATTGTTAAAATGTTTGACATGAATTCTTATTCTTCCAATTTCTTGACCTTGTAGGTACCTAATGGTTTAATTACTGGTTTGTTCCGGATTTGACGTATTCCAGATTCGTCTTGTTCCAAATTCAATCCAGATCTGTTGTACTCCAGATTTGCCGTAATGCAGTCCACCAAAAAAAATTGTACTTAAAAAAAATGAAAGCAATGGAACAAAAACTCTCTTCTATAGAACCAAAACACTTTGTAACTAACTAAACACGTAAAATGAAACAATTAACCTAACAATTCACAAAGTCTAGAAAGGCAATCTATCAATTTCGCGTACCTGAAGAGGTTTTATCATTTATAGAGCTAACTTTGTGTCTGTTCAACTGTACGTATTACGACGAATCTGGAATATGACAGATCTAGAATATTGCCCACTGGCAGGGTCGCCATGCGATGTGTGGCGTGCGTCAATCAAACACGGTGGTTGAGTTTAGACTGATTACTTTATTATGAGTGAATTCTTATATCTAATGCTTACACACTACAATATGTCGAATCTGGAGTACGACGGGTCTGGACCGCGACGAATCCGGAACAAATCGAATATTATATAAAAACTTATTATCAAATATTATTGTCAGTTTCTAAATTAATATTTGATGTTTTTCCCTGCAAGGCGACAATTACAACTTTATTCCACGTGTTACATTTATATACTGAGAATACAACGACTGTGAAAAGGAACCATGTCAAATAATTTTCTTTTTCATACATAATCACCAGCCACGTGGCGTCCACTGCTGGACGCGGGCCTCCCTCAATTATTTCCATGATAATTTCGGCCCCGAGAAGGGCGGCGGTTACCCTATGACCTGGTAACCGCCGTCAGCGATGGAGGGAGGTCGCTGGGGCAGACACGCCACCGTCTGCCCCGAGCCGGAGTCCGAGTGCCGGACAGATCGCTTGGGCGGGTCCTGACACAATTCCTTCGGGTACACCCGGGACCCGCCCTGTTCGCGACACGGAGGTCATCGTGGGGGTTTAGTCGGTAAGAGTCCGACACTACCTCGTTCGCTGTCCCCATGGCGGCGGGGTGTCCAAGAGGATTCCCCCACGAAAAAAAAAAAAAAAAAAAAAAAAAAAAAAAAAAAAAAAAAAAAAAAAAAAAGGGGTAAAGTCTAATAATTGCCACGTTTGGTAAGCGGGTTCGCGATCGCAGTGTTGTAGTTTAACTCACAGAGAGCGCTGCTACCCGTCCACTGGAGAGTTCCCGCCGTCGCCTCTTACGACCCCTATATTATACTATTAAATTATTCTGACGGGCCCGTTGGTGTAGTGGTCAGCATGTCTGCCTCTGCTCCTTAGGGTTGTGGGTTCGATTCCCACCGCTGACAGGTGCTAAGGTGATGAGCTTTTAAGCACTTGTTGGATGTGTCTGGTTGCTTTATTTATATAAGTATATATTTAAATGAAAAAAAAATATATAAGTAAATATATCTCGTTGCCTGATTTCCATAACACAAGTGCTTTAGCTACTATAACATGGGATGACGGCAATGTGTGTGTTGTTGTAATCATATTTATATTTTACACTACAACTGTACATCCGTATATAAATGCGCAAACAACAAATGTTTCATTCACTTGGTCATAAAAATCTTCACCTGAGACGGCAATCAAACCCACATCCCTTGATTCGAATTCCAGAGCACTCGACCAAATCGTTCGTTTCTCGTTTTAGTAATGTAACGTCAAGTTATGAAATAATAAAATAAAACATCTCCCTAGGATATTACGCTCCTGCTTTCCATCCCGGATGCAACCTTTTTGGAACTTATCACGTCCATTGTAAGCTGACATCCGCCTTCTTACAATCAAACAGTAAAACTAGTTCATGGCAGCCTTGGAATGTTCCATATAGTCGACCGCACGTCATAGACTAGTCTCCCCTGAGAGGCGACATCATAAATCTGTGATAGAGCTCTCCAAAACACACACTCGTGAGGTAACCCGAACATCCTGAGCAAAGCGGAACCATCTCTCAGTTTAACCCAACTACATGTTTGCGTAGAGAACGAAATCGTTCGTAAATATTCTGCCCTCGTACATATTATACGTGTACCTTTTGATTAAGTTTCAAGGGAAAATAAGCTTAATAATTATTGTAAACAACTGGCTGTATCCAATGTTGCCAATGCAGCGGTTACCAATAAGCGATCTTACCTGGTTTATAATCTATCTTCTCCCCACATGGTTCGTCAAAATCTGTTGATGAAAGGAACAGACAAACACACAAATTTAACAATAATTAACATATACACACAGCTACTGAATAAACTCTACCTACTTCAATATATCACAAGGAAGGATTACTCACAAAATTAGATGTTTCCTGCAGTTTATCGCGCTCCCGGATTACTATTTATTTCGGGATAAAATATTACAGTTAAAGGGGTATTTCCACCGACCGGACGGCACGGCACCGGACAGAAACGGATTATTGAATCTTTAAACAAAAATGTATCTTATATACGATGTTCAAAGTCTATTTTACATCGAGGATTTGACGACGAGACCGACGGGGCCGGCCGCACCCGGAAAAATCCGTTTCTATCCGGTGCCGTGCCGTCCGGTCGGTGGAAATACCCCTTAAGTCTCACTGAAATACGTTTAGTAGTTTTTACGTGAAAGCGTAACAAACATCTCAACATCTGGCCAATATTTCGTTTATAGTGTTAGTAAAATGGTTAGATATACAATTATTACATAGTACGCGATATTCTAGTTGGTAGTCAACAGTGTATCAGTCTCAGATCATTATAATTTATTCATTTAACTCAGAGTTGACATTCGGCGCTGTAACCTCGGCGGATCGATTTGGTTGCTTTTGTTGTGAATAAGTGATTATACACTAAGCAAAACTAATGTAGTTAGTAGTAATATTGCATATAATGGTACAGACGTATGTATCCTAATATGCCTTACTACTAAACACATATCCAGAGAATAAAGTTATTTATATGCTCCAGAGGACGGGCTTTGTGAAATAGACCACAACACCACTACGATTGCCAACCTACCTGCCAAGCGTGGCGTTTATTGGCATTTCCCCGCAAATTATCGTGGAAATCATTAGGGGAAGCCCTAGTCCAGCAGTGGACGTCATGTGGCTGATGATGATGATTCATATTTAGACAGGAATATTACAACAACCAAACAACCTACAAATTGTATGTAGTTATTTTTTTGTAACTAGCATTGTTGGATAAAATTGGTCTCTACAGTCATAAATAACAAGGAAAAGGAAATACATTGATAAGTGCTGCCATCTGTGGAAATCATCTGTAGAGTTTCTCCTTAAGATCATGTCTGATTAGCGCCGTCTTTTGTTTTGGAACTACTTTTGACATATTTGAAGCTATCAGAAAACCTCTCATTTCGTTTAAATTAATATAAACCTCTCGTTTCGCGATCTTACCTGGTTTATAATCTATCTTCTCCCCACATGGTTCGTCAAAATCTGTTGATGAAAGGAACAGACAAACACACAAATTTAACAATAATTAACATATACACACAGCTACTGAATAAACTCTACCTACTTCAATATATCACAAGGAAGGATTACTCACAAAATTAGATGTTTCCTGCAGTTTATCGCGCTCCCGGATTACTATTTATTTCGGGATAAAATATTACAGTTAAAGGGGTATTTCCACCGACCGGACGGCACGGCACCGGACAGAAACGGATTATTGAATCTTTAAACAAAAATGTATCTTATATACGATGTTCAAAGTCTATTTTACATCGAGGATTTGACGACGAGACCGACGGGGCCGGCCGCACCCGGAAAAATCCGTTTCTATCCGGTGCCGTGCCGTCCGGTCGGTGGAAATACCCCTTAAGTCTCACTGAAATACGTTTAGTAGTTTTTACGTGAAAGCGTAACAAACATCTCAACATCTGGCCAATATTTCGTTTATAGTGTTAGTAAAATGGTTAGATATACAATTATTACATAGTACGCGATATTCTAGTTGGTAGTCAACAGTGTATCAGTCTCAGATCATTATAATTTATTCATTTAACTCAGAGTTGACATTCGGCGCTGTAACCTCGGCGGATCGATTTGGTTGCTTTTGTTGTGAATAAGTGATTATACACTAAGCAAAACTAATGTAGTTAGTAGTAATATTGCATATAATGGTACAGACGTATGTATCCTAATATGCCTTACTACTAAACACATATCCAGAGAATAAAGTTATTTATATGCTCCAGAGGACGGGCTTTGTGAAATAGACCACAACACCACTACGATTGCCAACCTACCTGCCAAGCGTGGCGTTTATTGGCATTTCCCCGCAAATTATCGTGGAAATCATTAGGGGAGGCCCTAGTCCAGCAGTGGACGTCATGTGGCTGATGATGATGATTCATATTTAGACAGGAATATTACAACAACCAAACAACCTACAAATTGTATGTAGTTATTTTTTTGTAACTAGCATTGTTGGATAAAATTGGTCTCTACAGTCATAAATAACAAGGAAAAGGAAATACATTGATAAGTGCTGCCATCTGTGGAAATCATCTGTAGAGTTTCTCCTTAAGATCATGTCTGATTAGCGCCGTCTTTTGTTTTGGAACTACTTTTGACATATTTGAAGCTATCAGAAAACCTCTCATTTCCGATCAGGAAAGGATAAAAATGTCCATATTGTCATCTCTTCTCAGTCTACCCTTGTATCAGACAAGCGTGAAGCTATGAATGACTATTTACATGTAGTAGGTTTACAGTGTACACAAATTCATAGTAACATTTTATATTTTCATGCAAGTGGAACACAGGTGCCGCCGTAGCGGAGCGACGAGCCGAACTGCACCAAGCGGAACACCCTGAAGACTATTCGGATGTAGAGCATGCACAATCAACGACACAGATCAATAAGTTATGCATGTTTGTTTTACATTTCATTTCACAGAGCAGACAGACATGGATTGAATTACTACTGCCTTTTAACAGGAAAATGGGCGGAAGAGGTGTTTGCTAATATATCTTACGGTTCATAAATGACCGTGGTCAACGTGACCTGTGGTCATAGCAGTCATGATATGGTTTATAGGTACACCTTATGTAGTGCAGGTTTCCTTACGGCATTTTCCTTCACCGTAAGAGCGTTGCGTAATGTACATGGCGCTGAAAATGAGATCCATAGTACGCGATACAAAAAAAGTACACTTTTTTCTTTAATTTTCCTCGTGCATTTTTCCTGCTTTCGTCTCATAAATGATATCATGGTCGTATAAACTTACCCAAAAAGGGAAAATATTTTGTGGACATTTTTATTAGTTTTTGGCAACGAGCGTAATAATAATATCTGCTGGCTATATTTCTTTCACTGCACGTATCAAAAGGCGAGCTAAAGAATTTTCGACATGAGAAATACTTCATAACAAATCATGAACAAAATCGCAAACTTCAACTAAGAACACGTCATTTTCATGCGGGAACTTTAAACAAACTTACCCGACTCGTAACAATGAAGCGGTTAACCGTTGGCTCAGTTGAGACAGTGGCAGAAACCGGGGCGTGTTAATGAACTACCCTACGCCAGGCGGCGCCACCTCCGCCGCTTAATGCCCTTTTAATGGCTCTTTACTTTAGAAACACTAGCTTTTACATGCTGATTTTCATTTGTACGTGGAACCGTCAATCGGCCTAGACCGCAAGGACGTAAAACCGTTTATGTCTTTTCCTGGAACGGATCCCGACACTCTGCTGTTGTTGCTTTTTTTTAGTTCACAACATTTTTTTTTATTTACCGGGTAGTCCCACCCACTTTCTCACCACTGTGATTCCTGTTAGAGCCAGGATCTACAGCGGCATCCAGAATAGAGCAGAGGTCAATCAAGGACAACTGGGATAGATCCCTGCGGGGGTTAGTCTTCTATCGTGGATCCCTCATAAAACTAAAGACGGAATAGAAATAAGTTAAAAAAAAACATATGCTCTCGCCTGTTATCCTAGTAAGAATCAGGCTGTTACTATCACATATTATCACTGGACCCCGTTACCGGAGGTTCAATTTCCTACCAGTAGCTTATCACAAAGGTGTACCACAATGACATTTTAATTTTACCCACATCTAAGACCGTCTAGCCATCAAAATGCACCTAGCACTTCTTGGATCTATGTCATTTGGTAGGTTGATAGTGATGTGGCTCTATTGTGTACGTCAGTTTATCAACAGGGGCATCATAATGACAGATCGTCGAAAGATAGGCCTATGTCCAGCAGTGCATGATGACGATATAACCCTTTGTGACAGTTGATAATACCATAGCCGATAAAGAATCTAGAAACATTTTGGTATACAGGTTTCCTAAACATGTAGCCTACACAAAAAGTAAATGCGTAATAAATTAAATTTATACACGCCCTAGGTTCTTGTATAGACAGTTACTGCTCAGACACTTTTACCCTTAGGCCACAAATGGTGCCTTACCGTTAATCGATCTAACATCTAACAATCAATACATAGTATAAAACAAAGTCGCCTTCGGTTGTCTGTCCCTATAAATTCTTAGATCATTCAAACTACGCAACGGATGTTGGTGCGGTTTTCTACAATAGATAGAGTGATTCCAGATGAAGATTTGTAATAAAGGGAACCACTATGAACATTGTATTCGTGTAGTTAGTATAACATTAAATTAATACGCTGCGTTTCTTCTTAGCTTGTCGCAGGAGCCAACTATGGGATCTGGAGATTTAGGTTTACACAGGCTTTGAGATAGCAACTAAAGGCAGTTGACCCATATTAACATTCTTAACTCATTATTAAGCTAAATGTGACCGAAGAGTCCTTGTGATTCTAAGGCTCTGACCACCCCTCTTCTCGAGATTACGGACGTGCATGTATTTAACTGGAAAATAATGGTAAAAGTACACAATAACGTATTAGCCCAATTGTTATGCAAAATATGGGTCTCATAAGTCAAAAGGATCCGTCCTTGCCTCCAGGGATTATTGTGAGTTCATCTGTTATGTTAGGATTGTAACCGCACGCAGTGGTTTGTACTCCACCACTTTCAATAACATGAATCTGTGAACTTTAATTATGTAAGGAAATAGTTTATTCAGAGTTATACTAAACTCAATTACGTAGGTGCTGAATATTAACGTTAAACATTTGTTAGCATTTCATTATATAATGACAAGTTGTTTAACATAAAACTGAACTGTTGTTCAGACATTTGTACGACTTTGCAATTCTACGTATGTCATCAACGCGATTTTTTTCGGATGGATGGACTTTTAGGACACTTCCAAAAGCATGCCAGCTTACATGTTAATAAATACCCAGAATGTGTTATACTGCTTAAATATTAGCTATAATTTATCACGAAATTCCTACGAAAACGTGATAACAGTACAGTTAGTAAAAGTTATCAGATTAGATAATGATTAAACAATAAACCGTCCCAAAAGTTTTTCGCATCCGATTCATTCTATTAAAGAACAGTAAAAGCGAGACCTTTAGAGCCGACTTCCATCTCAGTGACTCGAACAAAACTCTTTGAAGTGAAATAATAAAAGTAGTGAGAAAGTCACGAGGACGTTGCCGTGCCGGTGGTGCCACAAATCCTCAAAGGACTAACAAGAATATTCCTTCGGAATCCATAGTGTCACAGACATATTCCTTCATAGACTGCACCGGGCAAAATCCCGAGCAAATCCCACGGCGGGGCGAGGCCGTGTCCCGGCACTAGGCGAGCATTGACTGAGACGTATGCAAAGGGATCAATGAGATAAATGGCCGGGCTCTGTCACTTATTTCACGGGAATGGAAATCATAGTGTTGGGAGCCGTGTAAGAATAAAGATGTCGATGTTATTTTTCGGTAAACTGAATATTTTGAGTCGAGTCAAAGTTAGAGGCCAATATATTTACGATTTTCAGGCCAATTTTTTTCGGTTACTTGTATCAAAAGTACATAATTTAAGTTTACATCATTTATTAGTACAATAACCGCTTGTCGATGAATATATTTTGTCGAACATGATGTATTTTACAAGAATATGAAAACTGCATTATTTTTTCAATAAAACAATTGCAATTTGTATTTTTTGTCAAACGGAAACTAGCTCGGAACTTCTCAATAAAAAATACTTAGCAGGTACCGGGGCACCTAGCTACTTAGTTAGAAACCAATAACATATTAAGGAAAGTCAAGAATCTTAATCTCAATTTAATAAAATGTTACTTAGTATCTTATAAAAAAAAATAACATCGACACCGACCCCATCACTACGACAGTGTCGAGTCTCGAATGAGGCGTGAGCGTTGTCGTGGATACATGGGAATCTCAGCCGCCTCTCCCCACGACGACGTCGACGGCGAGCGTTTAATGGTGCGCGTGGGCATCCGGCCCGCTTTCCCTCGACTTAATTCGGCTCCAGAGACAAAACCTAATGGCTCGCTACAATGAGCACTGCAATTTGCCAGACAAGTGTCCATAATAAAGATGGCTCCGTGCACTTCACATTCCCAGCGGAATTTTATTGTTGCCGTTCGAAGGGTGTTTTGTATGTCCTTTGTTTCAGGTTGTAAACTGGGAACGATGATTTGTTTTATATAGCATTGCGGCTTACTGTTTTTCATGAAGTTCCCAGTACTATTTATAACATAATAGTGTTGCCAGTGAATAAGTACATCAAAAGTTTCGGGAGATATAACGGACAGGCGATTATTTTATTACTTTGTTAAAGCTGCTCTAGACCTCTTATGCTGAAGGACTATAGAAAGATTTTTTATATTCTTTATTAGAAAAGTGCCTACGCGTCAATTATAAACGAGGTTGAAATGTTAAAAGTAACATTAGAAGGAAGAATCTCAACGATTTTCAATATTACCATTTCTGCTTGACAATTTTGCACACGTAATTATCTCTGACGACCCAATTCTGTGTAAATTTGTTTCCATATTACTTTCTTAGTTGTAGAATTTAATTTCTATTGCAAATTAGTTTTTCGGGCCATTTTCTTGTACATTTTCATTGTGTATAAGGCAAATAGAGCTACAAAGGCTAGACTATTGTAGAAATGTATTTAATATTTTATAGAAACAATCTTATACAATCTTGTTGGTTTAGTTTTAGGTTTTTACTATTTTTAGTGCCTTTATTACTATTTATAATACGTTTCGTTTTTTCCAACAACTTACCTACGTTTAAATTCAGGAATTTGCGTTATACAAAGAAAAATACTCCATAATATTGTATTACTAATAAATCTGAATCTTAATACGTTTCCTATGAAGCTCTTTTATTCAAATAAATTTAAGAAGTGGATAAATTATACCTAAGATTTTACATAAGAAGGACTAGTAAGTTATTTTTAATTTTTTCATATACATAGAAACGGAACTAACTCCGGACATGTTATCTCCAAGATCATTTAGCTGGACAATTGCACTCTAGGGAGTATGATGGTTAAGTTAGGGCATGAGGGCCAAGCTGTTGGCCCGAGCCCAATAATTAAAGTTCCCAAATATTCTTGAGATACACGTCAGGTTTATCTTTAACGTAATAAATAAATAAATACACTTCATGCCTTTATATCCCAAAGCGGGTTAGGCAGAGGCACTTGCTAAGCAAATACCCACGATTCACCAAGCGTATTCAACCCAACGTGACAACGTACATAGGCTCTGAAAAAGAGTCCCATTGGTACACGTCCAGTAGCCGGACTCGAACATCGGACCTTCCGGTTACAAGTCAAGTATCTAACCAACTGGACTACAGACGCTCTTTAACGTATATTTTAAGAATAAAAGCAGATTTTTCACATATAGTAATAGATACACTATTTTACAAGCAACCTGCCAGTTTCGAGATTTTACAATATTTTTTCCAGGAAGAAACTATTTTTAAATAACAATAGGCACTATTTTTATTTACGACTCATGCCAGTTATTGTTTTGGTGTCTGAAATTTTTGGTCATCATCATCATCAGCCCATACTTGTCCACTGCTGGACATAGGCCTCTCCAATTGCACGCCACTGTGATCTGTTTTCGGCTTCTCGCATCCAGCTTCTGCCAGCCATCTTGCGTAGATCATCAGTCCACTTTGCCTGAGGGCGTCCTACACTCCGTTTGCCGAGACGCGGTCTCCACTCGAGAACTCGTTTTCCCCAACGGTCATCGGTTCTACGGCTAATAGGAATTGGAGGTAATCAATTATTTTAATTGATTACCTCCAATCAATTATATTAATTAAAATCAATTATTTTAATTGATTACCTCCAATTTTTGGTATATAATGAATAATTAGGCAAAGAACTGTCAGTAATGACAGTACCAAACTTTGTTTGGAAAGTATGACAGTAATGACAGTTAGGCCAAAAATCTGTCATAAAACGTAAAAGAAAATTCCCCTTTGGCAAAAGCCAAAGTTTTGATAACAATTAAACCAATGTATGAAACTATACCAAAGTAACATTGCTAATCCCAATTATGATACACAAAGATCCTATTTTTTCAGTTTCGCATATTTAGAAAATTTCCCCTTCTGTAACAGTTTATTTATATAATTATTTTGTACAGGTTTTTACTGTATTAATCAGTATAAACTAGTGAAATCACTACTCAATCTTCGGGGAACGAGCGAACAGGGGCTAACTGTAGTCGATATCAAAGCAAATGAAGATCCATTGGAGAGATATTCTAGATATTATACAGTCTTCGACATGCCCAACCATGAACTATTGGAATTTGTATAGAAGTAGTTTTGACACGTGTAAGTGAAGTAAGTACGTAGTTGTGCGAGTCGTCTCAGTTGAACTTAATTAGTACTTCAAATCGACTTATACAAACCCCAACAAATATTATATATTAAAATTTTATTAAACCGGGTTTTACGGCGCGAAATGAACCAAAGATAATTCATTCAGCTAACCTTCGTTGTTTGCTGGCGTTTCGCAGTAGTTATATGTTTGTTAGCATAACACCCGGATTAAACTCTTAATATAATGTCAGAGCGTGTTTCTTTTAAAAAATATTGCCCAACTAATATACCTTCCAATTATGTTGAAACGTTAAAAAAATGCAATTGGAACACCTAGTACATTAGTAGTTCTCTAAATTATAATTATTTACATAGAAGAAATCGTCCTAAACTATAGTAATCCATTTTGTCTTACCAGTTTAAATTTTTTGTCATATGCATAAAATTATCTATTTATTTATTCATTACCTTTTTTAAGCATATCATACTTTGTGAGGTTTCACTTGTTTCAACAAATCGCAGCATGGACAACTCGCTCGAAGGACTCATTGTCCCTATCACAGCATCCATTTCGCAACCGCAAGGCGGATAAGATTAGCCCGATCGTGAAACGCCGGCCAATATTGTTAATCAATACGTTTGACGATAGTTCTAACAACGTTACATAACGTAACCTGTACTAAACTCAACTAGACTAATGTTAGTAATCTTACCTACAGATCGATGAATAATAGCTGTGACATACCAATTTTACAAATACAGAGTGTTTGCATTCGTATTAAAAGTTTAAACCAGTGCGAAAATTAACCAATGACAAGTATTCCGCGTACCTTCGTTCGACACAGTTACATGTGCCGTGGTCACGAGCTGAGTCCGCTAATACCTAGTTTAAACTTAATACAAAGTTAGTGCGTGTTTCTTTTAAAAATGTTTGTTTTTATTTTGCGAAATCAGCCATGTAGCAAACAAGGGGAAATCATTAAATAATTAATAAACATGCTGTATTAGTCAAATTTAATAGTGTGAGAAATGTGAACGTCCCAGCTCGTAATAATCGATCTGTTAAAAAAACTAAAATAGGTTATCATCGTCAGCCCATGTTTGTCCACTGCTGGACATAGGTCTCTCCAATTGCACGCAAATGCTAATCTTACCTTATAATACGGCACTTAATGATTGGGCTAATCTTACGGTCCACCGTCGACATAAATATCACTATCCCTTGTGATGAAGAAGCGAGAGGTTCATAGCAAAGAGAAGAAGTAAGACGAACGACTAAATAGCGGATCCTAAAACCGTTGCAACAGAATATGAGATGAGCTCAATCAAATTTAAGTTACCACAACTTAGCCAAAGGTTAGAGAACTTAGGATATTAGCAGTAGAAACGTGCGACAACTCTGATCCGCTGACTGTCAGTAGCCTTAACGACATAGTCTGACGGATAGATAAATTTGGTTGAATACGTACTTGCTCTATTACTGTTTTCAGAGTGTTTTTGTTGAATCGGCTAGGAGCCCATTTTTAATGTGTCAAGTATAATCAGATAAAAACTTTGCACGTTCCATGTGAACGTTATTTGAACGACAGCAGCTGTTCTCATAACAGATACCTACCTTATGAAACATAAATGTAAATCAAGCATACAAAATCCATTAACACTACAATCTGACACAAAGGTTTAACACGGCGTGAAAACCACCACGTCGGTTGGCTACATTAGGCAATTAAATCCAACGGAATTCGTAGACTAGGGGATCATAACGTGTGCAGAGTTCACCAAATAACGGCTTTATTATATGAGATAGGAAACGTCATTAGCATAGGCCGTTCGGTGAGGAGATGGGGCGTGAACCCTGGCGTGAATCTGTGACGTCTGCAGCCGCCGCCGCCGCCGCGTCCTACGCGCGATCGCACTGAGATAATAGGCGAGCGTAACACGCAGACAAAGCGATAGCCCCGGTACTATACGCTTGTAAACAGATTACGTTAGTGTTACTTCAGCGACACAAACAAACATTGTCCCTGTAAACTGTGAGACTGTGTAACGGGGACAAATTGAGACACAGAGCACAGTTTGGACTTCGGAATTGCGGCTTATGATGAACTGCTTCGTTTGGGAGGGTTTTAAAGTAACAAGGGTTTTTGTTAGAATACTATGTGAAATAAGTACGAGTTCGAGAACGTTACTATGTTTTCGGGTAGTGATGTGGAAACATAAGAGAAGTCGCAAGTTGTTAGACAGCTAGTGGACCTTGTTTGTTATATTGCACCAAAGGATTATACGCGAACATAACGGAAACCTACTTTTTCCTACCACCTACAAAAATCAATACAGCGTGAGTTTATTTTCGATTATTTAATATACATACATACTTTAGAACTGTGTGATTCTGTGCATTCTGCAACTCTTGTAAACACGATCGTTTCATAACATTTTAATAAATACAAATTATTTTAACCCCAAACTGGGACATTCATCAGTAGAGCACTCAGTGGTTTAATGAGTTTAAAGCATTGCTTTAATACTTTATAATCAAATATGCAATACGCAGAAACCGCCCACATTCCCGGGGGACATAAACAGTAGGTAACTGGCAATAAACAATTGATTACCTATTAAATCACGCAATACTTTATACAGTGCATTAACACCTTCGCATTTTATGCAAAACACCCGGAAGTACCTAAGATAGTTTCTCTGCAAGGTCCTACCTTATCTATCTTATAAAACTCTCTTCTAAAACTCAGAATCCTGTATATAGAACTGAAAATCCAGACTGATTCACTCATCACTGACTCATCAACGCCCAGTCCAAGCCCTTAGACCTAGAAAGCTTAAATTTTGCACAGTAATTTTTTAAATGATGTTTATGTGAGATAAGAAAGGATTTAGTAAAATTCATCGAATGAAAATGGGCGTTCGCTATTAATCTAAAAAATACCTTTACCCTTAAAATAAGAAAAAGTATACGTAGCGGCTGGATAAGTGAAGTCCGGGATCGAAGGCTTTGAAGTGACACTATGCTGAGCTAGTTTTACCATCCTTAGAGTAATTAACGTCAGTGCGTTATAATTAGAATACAAGAGATCCTTGTGCATCGTGGTCTTGGACGTAAAATGGGCATGTAAAACTCTACGACAAATTTTGTTTTACATTTGAATTTGAAGATAATATTGGGTGTTTTACTTGCTGCAACAATGTCTTTACCTTTGTTAACTTCAACACCAAATTGATGATTAAAAGTAACTACTAAAGTTCTTTGCTACTACAGCTTAAACGGACTAAAGTGCAATAAGTCTACCAAATATATCAAATCGACAAGTATCGATTCACGAAGTTTTAAAAAACGATATCCCAACATTTTCAGCCGCACAAGTGTCAGACACAGTATCCGTCCATACTGTATTGCTTGACGTACTAAATACAGTAATTTAGCTTCCACCCGAGCATCTTGCAAGCGGGGTCAAATCGATCAGAGAGTTGATTTACAGTCGAAATCACAGAGCCGACGTTAAGTGCCGGCGATTTTTATCAAGTGTCGAAAATAAAAGTAATAAAAAAATATATCGACCAATTGAGAATAACTGGCCGGCGCATGAGGAACCGTGCGAAATCGAAACTGGCCAAATGATAGCATATGACAGGCAGTATCGCACTATACTTTACGATACATAAGCACCGAGACCTGGATTAATTTTAAGGTAGATAGAGCTTTACAAGACAACTTTAGGAGGTATAGAGAGTTATAAGTATTTCGCGCGGATGAAATTAAATTAAGTTCTTTTGTGCTTTGTATCATCTAAATTGGGCTTACTGAGCTTCTGAGAATTTGCTTACTAAGTATTAGTTATATGATTACCGATAAATTGTGTGGGTAATTATATTTTTCTCAGTTCTTCAACATTTATTAAGAAGAATTATAATTTCGCTTAGGCAAAACAGTCACTTCTGTATCCATTAAAGCCACCTTATTAAGAACATGTTTATGCTCCTGCTTGTTGCTCACTCCAGAGCAATGATTTAAAATCAAATTTAAATATGTAGTACATTTATGTAATAGTATGTACTATTGTTATCAACACAACACAAAAGTTTTACAAGTTGAATTTTATTACACCGAAGAAACAAGACATAAAATTTCATTTTGTTAATAAGCCATCACACCATTTTAGTTGATCTAAGACTCTCGTGCATTTGTGCGTCGATTGTCAGACTTTCTGTAATTGAATCGAACGTCAGTCGGCTGAGTTATGAGTTGGCCGGCGGCGGCCGCGGCCCAAACGGACCGGACAATTAATACTGCATAAACAATTACAAAGGAGGATTTATGCCAGCAGAATACCACGTAACATACCTATCATCTGTACACCAAGCTCATTAAAAAGAAAGATATCAATTATAGCTCCGTAATCGACGTTAAAATGTCACTACAAAAATTTTATAAGAACTTTTCTCACTAGGAATATCTTTGAGAAAAAGCTCGCACGCAGTAAAACTCGCATTGACACTCAACATGAGACTACTTTACGATTTCATTTAAATACGCCTGAGGGACGAAAGCACGCGAAAGCTTCCGCTGAATAAGAGCTTAATTATTATTAAAATATATATAGGAGTCGCACTACAAGCAATCCGAACCGAAGTTTACGAGTTAGTCGTTGTTTTCCCAAAGGCGTGAAGTTGGAGCGAACTGGATCATCAACTTCAAGTCGTGTTTTTGGGTGTCAAGTTGCTAACTTCCACGTAATCGCATTCTCTCTGAATACGCAATTCCATGAATATTAAAGACCCCATCAAAAATAGTGAAAGACAAATTTCCCTACGGACGGAGACTATGAGTGCGGTAAAATTTTCGGAGTGAAATTATGTAGTATAATGTTTTGGTTGCATGCTCTTTGATTGTCATCGCAGTTACGCATTGCGGATTCTGCTAGAAATCTTCTATAATATATTTTTATTTTCCACGGAAATTTCTTAATATGTCGACAAAAGAGTATCGTACCTGAGGTCTCAATCTAAATATGTTGTGGAAGGTATTTCATTTTCATAAAACAATTACACATTTTTTACACATGAAACAATTAACAACAAACTTTATTTATTTTTCATAAAACAATTATGATCACTGGTCACTATTAATTATGATCACTGATCACTTTTTTAATGCACTAAGTAATTACAATAATTTGTGTTCCCGCGTATACATATATATTAGAATATGATTCAGCTTTTTTAATAATATCTATATTTAAGTGATGTCTATTAAATGATTTCCGTTTTATGCAAAATAAATAAAGTAAAATACCTTCCACAACACATTTAGATAACATCAAGCCTGCGTCCCAGAGGGATAGGTAGATGCAGCTTTGCTTGCTACGATCCTGACAAAACTCTTTTGCTACTTCCACATTCACTAGTCTATTGATACATGTAGGTTGGTTTCGAATACGTTTTCCTTTGCGAACCGTAGCACTTCGATAATTAAGTCAGAAAATACCCGACGTGATCTTCATCCTTCGGCTAGACGAAGTTGGTACAAAGCTTGACGTACTACTGTGTGCAGTACAATTAAAAACAAAGTGTCCACAAGTTCACATCCTTACTAATATTATAAATCGGAAAGTGGTTTGTTTGTTTGTTTGTTCCACTTTCACGCCGTAACTACAGAACCGATTGCTTTGAAATTTTGCATACGTAAAGTTGATTAATTTTATTTATTAATTTTTAAACCGGATTAAATAATAGGGTACTTTTTATCCCGAAAAATTGATATTCCCGAGGGAAACTTAGATTTTTCCATAGGAATTATAAGTTTTCTTATAGTTGTCCTTTATACCGCAATATAGCCGAAGTCTACGCGGGCGAAGCCGCGGGCGGAAAGCTAGTCATATAATAAGTATAATATTACGTTCATTCATCTTATTAGCCATAATAAAAAGCTAGTTTCAATTACTCACCTAGCTGGTAATGTGTCGTTAATGTCATACAATTTTGGCAGATACTAAAGTTGGTTGTGGTCAATATAACGTACTGTTATCAGTATGATATACCAGTACGTTATTTTAACTTTAGTATCTGTCAAAATCGTATGGCATTAAGGTTTAAATAAAAATACCTAATTGAGTAGGTAAATAAATAGAATAAAAAGTATTTCACTGGAATACGCTACGATACGATTTAATTTTCGCAATCAACAAATCATAACAAGTTATTTATTTAATTGTGTTGTAATGAATAATATAAATATTATTACTTTAATATAATTAATTACATTATACACGTTACGCCTTTTGATTCCAAAGCGGGGTAGGCAGAGGCACTTGCTGAGCAAGTGCCCACCATTCACGAAGTGTATTTATTTATTTTAAAATAATACAGACGATAGAATATATTCATTAATAAGTACCTACCATTAATAATGCTATTGACATATCAATTAACAATTGTACTTGTCATATATTAGCAGCTGGCTAATTGACACCTAATTAACTAGTACTAACTTAATCAACAGGAATGCTATGAATGTACCTTAAATACCAATGTCAACATGATACACTCGATAATACGTATATTACGTTTCTATATAACCTGAAGTCATGAAAATATATATGAATATAGATGAAGCAAAAAGGGTATGTCAGGACCGTGGCAAATGGAGATCTGTAGTCTCTGCCTACCCCTCTAGAGGGGTAGGTTACATAAGACATACATACGTATGTATGTACCCATATCTTTAGGATTAAAAGACAGTTTGTTGTGAACTAGATGCCAAAAATTGTATAGATGGATTTTCGTTACTCTTTTACACAGAAAGTACTCAATGGATTTTACTAAAACTGAACATACAATTAGACCCCAAAACGACAAAGGGTGTATAAATTTTATACCGAAATTCCCACGGAAACTGGATAAATTGCAAATAACACTGCCGTGATACTACTTGCTGTATAGCCATAGCGCAATATTTTACTTACATACATTTTTACATAACTGCCTGATGCGAATGACTATAACATAAAGCGCAGGCAAAGCGGCAACAGAACACAACCCAACTATTCAACAAACGGCACGCGTCGCTTCAAGAATGCTTTCACATTTTCATACAAAAGCTTATTCATTACATACGGCGGCTGTGATGAAAATGTAAAATGTAACGTTATTTTTAAGCGGCGCCTCTATCTATATGCATAACTTGTACGTTCTGCGCTCTGACCAGAGTCGCATAAAATGGCTCGCAATTTGGTGGAAAATTTGTAATTCATCTCTTACAATGTGTTAAGTGCAGTCGGATATTTAAATTCCTATGTAGCCATTGTTACTGTATCAAATCGCATTAACATTAAGTCATTTTAGAAATGCTTTAACAAAAAATAAGTAGGTTCTTCATTCATTTTTAATAGTACAACAGATTTAGGAACAGCGAATGCGTTCTGGGGCCTGTCTAATCTGGGCCTTTCTGATGGCCAGTAGTATAACTATACTTAAGTTATACCAAGCTCAACATCACTTATCATTAGTATGCAAACTCTTAAGGGGTTCAAGAAAATACATTGATATCCGCTCGTCGGATACATCGTAGTTATCCACATGAAAATCACTGCTAGACGACGGCCTGACCCGATTATTTCCATGATCACTTGGGGGGAAATAACTATAATCGCCACGCCTGGCAGACGAGTTGTCAATCGCAGTGGTGTTGTGGTTTAACTCACAGAGAGCAGAGCCGAGCAGCCTGTTCTCTAAAGAGTTCCCTCGGTCGCTTTTTACGACCCCCACGACGGGAACAATAGGGCTGGTGGGGTGACAGATGTATTCTACTCACCGTCACCACACAGTTAAACACACTATTAATTACAAACAAGAAAAAAAGTAGTCTAATTAACACTTCAATGAGGGTAAACAAAATTGCAAAAAACATTGTGGAACTTTCGTGCTATGCCCTAACTCCATGTTATGTAGGGCTTAAATGTTAGGGTTTATGTTACATGAAACATTAAATGACTTAATATGAAGAAACCAACTCAGATATCCAAACTAAGAAAACACGTACGCGTACGTGCCCTCTCAGTTAAATAGTTAAATCTTGATAGCAGATAATTACAACATCATTTGTGATTTAACATATTAAGCCACCTCAGTCTTATGTTATGCAAATATTTAACAATTAGTTAGCAATTGTAAGTTACACTCTCAAGGAGGATGGGGTTTAGTGAACTTTCCTACTCCTGTTCCCTTAACAACTCAGCCTCGAGTGGGTTGTATAGGAAAAGGCAATTTAATATTCACAAGTAACAGTATAAATAAAGACCAAATTTCTATGAACAGACAAAACACACTGGTTCAGGGGAAGATTAGAGCTGTTCCGTTCACCATTACCAAGTGACACTAAAGATGCGCTTAGCAAGTTTCCATATTAATGTGCCATTGTAATTAAACTTTGTTCAAATAACATAAAGCATCTTACATTTTGCCAACCGAAGTTCGTGAGTTCAGATTTTCATAAAATTAGTAGGCGGATATCTTGCGCATAGTCGTCGTCTCGGGCCGTTATATCGGAACTTTCCTGTACTTAAGTGTTATTGGTTTGGGAGTTAAAGAGAAAGCAAAGTTTTTGGGTATGTTGTCACACCCTTCGGATTTAGATCTCCCATTAAGCATCGGCTGATTTGCATATTTGTTTCGGGAACTGTGGAAAGCAAATGTGCCCACATGTTAAGCTTCCCCTCTTCTTAAATCGATTTCCGTCACGAGACCAACATAGCCCGTTTTTGTAAAAGTTCACTGCAACTTATGTTAGGTCCAGGATCATCGAATTCAACCTAAGAACTTACAATTTGTAGTTAGTTCTTTAGAGTATATAGTGAAATGAAACTTTTACAACAACATGGTAAATCATTCATCATTTTAATTAATAATTTTAAGCCAATATCTACGTTTTCTGTAGACCCTGTTTAGCAGGTGTCGACGACGAAAAAAAAATTATGTAAATTAATCAATCTAATTACTGGAGTGTATAGAAACACCTAGGTGTTAGGCTATCCTAACCTCTAGAGATATTTCCCATTCACACTGCATACTTGACAGCCTTTTATTTTATAGTTTTATCTCACCAATTTAATAAGTCACTAAAGAAGGACAGAAATACAAAACAGGCTGGAAGACATACTGTAAAACTATCTACCAGTGCAGTGTTTCAGTAGTTCTTGATGGTTGCCTCAACGATATCTCGAATGTTGCCGCTTGCCATCCATTTCGGGGAATAACGTTTCAGAGCCAAGTAAGCAATGTACGACAAACATCATTGTTGATCTGAATATACACCTGAGCCCTTTGTCAGTCCAATTTCATAAAAGGCAATAGGGAACGTGCCAGTTAGACCACTGTTAACGTGAAAGGACAAGATTCGTGTGTGACATGAAGTCGCAGAACACAACCAGACTAGCAGTACCACACGTATGAAAAAGCGATACAACGATATGAACATAGAATAGCATGAAACATCTTTCGGCTCTTACGGCGTCAGATTCTTGGCTACATCTTTCAAGCTGACATTTCAGGACCAAGAAGTAAGTACATCGGTGCCCAGGTGTTGTCTACGAATTAGATAATTTATCTGTATGATTTATTAACAATTTAATTAATTTCGTTTTCCCATAGGAGGAAAATTGAAGTAAATTTCTCTCTTACGAACCTAAGATCCAAGGATACCTTGATGAGGCTTTGGAGCCAAATGAATTTTGTCTATAATTTGTTTTGATATATCTTATTGTTATATTATTGTTATCTTAATATTGTTCAATAAATAAATCGTTTGATATATTGAATGTATTTTCCAAACTTCGTATAAAAATGGAAGTTGACACTTTAGGGTTCTTTTTCATTAATAATTTCAAATTGATTCAAGAAAAAGAAGTGGAGATGTCACTTGTTGGAAATCTAGTGATATTTGTTACTTTAATAGTTCTAAACATGACGAGCCTATAGTGTTGTCTCTTTCTGTATGAAAGTATCAAGACTAGTAACTCTATGCGATTCACGATTTCACGCGAGTGCTATGATGCAGCTAATAATACTCAGGCTACTTACTATCTTACTATTACTAACACATACACACACTTCACGCCTGTCTCCTAAAGGGGTAGGCAGAGACTACAGATCTCCATTTGTCACGGTCCTGACATACCCCTTTCGCTTCATCTACATTCATACATCTTTTCATACATGTCCTCCGGTTTCGAGTACTTTTCACGCCACCTTCGGCTAGGACATCACCAATCTGGTCAATATATGTCCTTCTGGGACGACTTCTAGTCACCAGGCCCATTACATCCCATCACCCATATAAATCTCTTTCGTCAATCGATATATAAATCTCTTTTGTCAACCCTTTTTGACGAAGTAAACTAGATACTTATAAATATTCACAAATTTATCGTTTGAGTACAATAGACAGCTTTGTAAAAACATAATTTAAATACAAGATTCTGAGACAAAAAATATCTACCACAAAAGTGATAAATTTCTTTTCGAACTCGATAATATTAGAACCGCAGTACCAAGTAACGATGACGTTAAATCTTCTGTACCTAAGTAGGATCTCGCTTCAGTAGAGCCCATCGTGTACGCTCAATTAGCTACTGGATGGCTCAGCCAATCCATCAGATAGGCTTCAAAGAGACGCACTGGGAATTCACAGTGCACACTAACCCAACCAATCTACACTGTAAATACACTCTTATTCAGTTGGCATAAAGCTTAATAATGTTAGATAACTGTAGACGACAGTAGCCATTTCTTATCGATCGTTTTGCCATAAAATCAGATGGGACATCTTCATGAACACAAGATGCACAATCACTTTCATATGGTAGTATGTAGAAGGCAACGTTACTTCAAAGTAACATTGTTTCAGAAACAAAAAATAAAATTATTTATAGTGTGAATTTGGTACTTACTAGCTGACCATTAAAATTAATATAGTTTGAAAGATACTATATGACTTATTTTCATCCCTACACCATTACACATTATATTTTTACACCTTTTAGAATTTACAGTAAATATATTTATATATTTTTGTAGAAACTTTGGTACATTTATGTACCAAGTTTCTACAAAAATACTTATATTCCCTTGAAATCATGCCCTTAGTCGGAATGCATTTTTCAAACTTGTCACAATTACAGAGGTGTTTTCTTAACCAGAAGCGATAAAGCGCTCCAAACTTTCAATCCATAATACTTTAAAGTACTTCGTAAACTCTGCGTTTATCAGCTAACCGCCGCGCGGCAAACTAGAGCGTACCTGCACTGGAGAAACTGCAGTTATTCAGGAACACATTTGGTGGAGCTATAAAATGTTGTTTCCATAGTTTTGTCGTATTGAAATAGTTAAAATGAAATGTTGAGTGGTCGTGGCAGAGCAGGTGAACGCGACTCAGTCAAGTTTCTGGAGACATGGAACTAGAAAATTTAATATTCTTACTGTTATGGACACCGACTAACTGACGGAACATGTTTCGCTTGAGCCACTATTTGTCCTGCAGCTCTATGATACACAGCTCAAAGCAATGTGCACAGCGGGAGACGGTTATGTGATGCGCTCATATGTTCTTGCGGTATTTGTATGGAGTTGGCCCGCAACGTAGCGCGTCTCAAAATATTTTTCTCATTTTGTTTATTCTATCATACTTGCGGAAAGATGAAAGTTGGGAACGCAAACGGCAGTGGAAACTATTTTTTGTTGAGATTTTTCTTACTGCATACTTATTTAACGACGAGAATATTTACTCTGTCGGTTAGATCTTCAGTGAACTTCTAGTAAGCTCTACGTAGAATGGAATTTATGATTTCTCTCAACTGTGCTTGGGTAAAAGGATACACTCGGATTCAAATACTTTACTTATTACTGTCTCAGTGGTATAAAAGTGTCTCTTTTCACGAACGAAGAGGTAGGAATGATAAAAGAGACTCAAGTATAATAAATGTCCATTGCTATGAATAACAACAATTTAAGATTTGATGTTTTTCTCAAAATGGAAATTCAAATTGTTCAAGTTGTCAACGACGTGATAGGAAGACTATGTTAACATAATAACTTGCTACAGAGAAACCCCGCCCACATTTGACAGCGAAAGCCTATATAGTTCCTGTTCCACGCTGCCGTTATAGAAGCGTAGGACTTGATATCGTTCGAAGTAGATACTCGCTCAAATCACCACACCTACAACTTGTACAATTTGTAGGTGTGTAATGTGTTGCAAACAATATACGTCTCCACCTGGTAATGGGAGAAAAAAATAACACTATGAACTGTATTTCTCCGAATACGTGGTGTGAAAGCTGCTTGCAATACACTGAAGGGAGTATTAGTATTGGTCTAGACTCTTATCTGCTTCTGTTTGCACAGGACTGTGGTAAATGCTCTTGGTGAAATAGGTACTTTTGCTTTTATTTCATCAGCATTCATTCGTTCACTGCAGGACACAGGCCTTGCCCAGAGTGCGCCAAGGTGCACGATACTCAGCCACTCTTATCCAGCCGCCACAGCCATAAGGCTGGAGGCGCCTCATCTACGTCTGCCAGTACGCGGTCTCCACTCTAGATCTCACCTCAGTCACCCAACGGTTGTCAGTGTTCCGGCTTAGCACGACGATCCTATTTTCACTTTAGTTTATACACCGGTTTATTAGACTATGCTTTACTTCTGCTGATGAAGTACCAAATACCTCTACCAAAATTATTTGGCATAAAGTCATACATCTTTCGATGACTTGAAAGATTTCTCTGAAATGTTGCTACAGAGACTGAATAATTGCAATTGATTTGCAAACGAATGTAACAATACCGCATTATATAAGTATTAGTGCATAATAATGTCCATGCGTATTATAACAACAGATATTTCGAGAAAGCTAAGAATGCGATTTAGACAAACACGATTTCCTTCACCAATTATTTTACTACTACAATTTCGAATATACCTGTACCAAGCTCACCTTAACTTCTCCGTTGCATATACGAATGTGGCATAACCAGTTACAGTAGACCTATAACAACCTTTAAGTGACAGTGCGTTTATTGGTTAATGTTACAGATATCTGTGTATAAATTGATTATCTGATTTGTAGGTACGCATATTACAGCTAGCCATTCATTCGATATCCCTTCACATACTCATTAGAATTTTAATTAGCAATCGCTAACTCCTATAAAACCTTTAATTGCCTGAGTACAACCGTTGTCACCATGACACTAAATGAGCATTATTTTATATTCACAATATAATAAACGAGTTGTACGTACGCTTACTCCACCGCCATAGGTGGTATTTACTTCATTATGGTAATTACAGTTTTATTGGACGACAAATTACCGTTATATAAAATAACTTATGATTAACGCCATAATACTTAAAGAACTTGTAATAATAATAATGTCGGGACATTTCACATAAGGTCATTTGACCCTGTACTAGTGTCTAAGACTATAAACATAAAGTATCGTCTTCTGCCTTGTGTTTACTCCGGTTGCCCTTCACAAGAGACGATCAATAAATGAAAGCGGTTCAGTTATATTTGCATGTATCGCTATACGACTATTGGAACCTCCAACTGCGAAACATAAGAAAGCCGGTGTTAAGGAAGTGGTCAGCTCAACTGTTAGATGTTTTCAAAACGCCCACCACCCTTGACGACTACTTAATGACTACTAGTTTAAATCAAATTCAAATAGTTGAGACAGTATAGCCTGTTGTACCCACAATTTAAAGGCACTACAGAAAAACGGAAACGCGTGAAAATCATTCTCAGGACGCGAAAAAATTAAGGGCTTTCACACATAGAGAAACCGAGAGGAGAGAACCATAGGGTGTTAGCGCGCAGTGAAGCTTGACTTCAACAATTGATTACAACATTTGTAGGTTTACCTAAGGTGGTTTAAACCTTTCGCGGCGCAAAACAAACTGTCTACTATTTGACCGATGTCGACCTTCCACAAGTTTCTTATATCTTGTATACAAAAAAAATACCCTCGTGAAATAAAATAAATCAAAAATGTTACCTTTAATACCGGCTTTCACACGTCGAAGATTTTCCAAAGACAACTCCAATACGTAAGTCGTTGTTAACGAATTACCGTCACTATTACTACGAGTGAAAAACACACCGTAAAAGTCAACGAACACCCATCGGCACTTGACATATACACTAGGCACTTCCACACTGACCACATTATAGCTTTCGTCACTTATTTCATTATGAACATTTCCCCGTACTTTCAGAACACGCCTAACGTAGACTTTAAAAGTGAAGGTTTCGCTCACTCCACTGAGCGCTATAATACGACCGACGAATATGAATTCGGAAAATGCCACGGCCCTGTGCAATAAAGTATAGTTATGAATACAGGCGTAATATTTGGGTAGAGCGGGCGAGGTGGTTTTACGCTCAACCGACGCGCGTCCGCCCGCTATATCGCCGATTAACGTCAAAATTAACGTCAACAAAATTGACGTGAAATACACCCGCATTGCTCCGGTAAGATAACGTACGTTTCTGACGGGTTGAGCGCATTGATTGTAAATCGGCAGGTGTGTTGACGTCGCGGGTTTGCCCGCCAAAGCCTACTGACGGCAGTCGCCGGCGCACGATCTCGAGTAAGGACGAGGTGTGCCCGGGAGTTTATTACTGCAGGCTATAGTGCGACATCCCCTAGAAATCCTTCTGAATTTTGTTATTTATCCAACTAACCTAGAGTAAATGGAAATTGTGAAATAACATGATTGAATTCGACATGGAAGATGTTTATAAAAAAGTGGCATGTGAGTCTAAGTAACAGGTTTACGATGTAATTGTTAGCTGTACTCCTATGCTATCCATTACGGCTGGTAGAATTTGTGTAAATACATATTTTACCAAAACTGTGTCTTCCAAAATTATAAATCAATGGACAAATAAAATACCTTCTCCACTAGGTTTCTATATCTGTACCTAATGATATGCAATGAAAGAACATGGTGGAAAACTCTATAGGTATGCATCTAGTCTTACCTTGCATTTTTTATTAAATTTCCTCCTTGGATCCGTCCTTTTAATGTACCGATATGTGAACTGTTAGCCCTCGAAATTAACTGAATTTCGACTGTATTTAAACGGACTAAGGTTCAAAATTAAGTGGGATCTATATTCCCTCTGCCTGGTTTTAAAGGGTTTTTGTAACAACAGGCATGTAATAATGTATTATTTTGCAGATATTTTTGGTGCACAAAATTAACTAACAAAATATTTTAGCATCAAAGACATACAATGTAGTAATATTAACTCGACCGATAGCGAACAATAAACCCGCAACCGTAATCATCACCCCCCACCCACTCATGACAGATCGTTCACCCACAATATTTCCATACTGATTGCGCCTTGTAAATAACGCGGGGCCTGTAATACCGCACTGGGTGATTGGATGAGACGTTTATCGACGACAAGGGCCTGATTTGTCGACGCACAGACCGACTAAACGATTCCGTTTCGTACCCACATTTGTGCTGCATTACCATAACATCTTAATGTCGCGTTTTTTGTACCTACCACTGTGTATAATCAAGGTTCATAAAATGCGATCGCATTTAATTGAAAACACACTTGACAGTGACATAATTAGATACTAAAGAGTTAAGGCACTGGCAAACTTACGAATTATACAAGGGTCATTCACTGTATGAAGCTATGAAAAATTTAAATTAAAAGAATTAGACTTTGTTAGAATATCTTCTAAAATTTAGTGTAAAATATTGCCGAGCCCAACAACGTTTCTAAGATCATTGCTCGGTGTCCTTTTACAAGTTATAAATAAAAAAAGTAAACATATGTATACATCGTAACTCAGAATTGAATAAGGGCATGGAAAGTGTAATGGAATAAAGCTAGAATGACTTCTGAGAGTAGAAACCAGCTCAATAATTATGTTTATATTCCTGTTTTTGTTTCAGTTATGAACATGGTAAACAACTAACTGTACATCAGGATTACATAGTATAAAACGAAGTCGCCTCCCGCTGTCTGTCCCTATGTATGCTTAAATCATTAAAAAATCACAATGGATTATTTATTTAATAGATAAAGTGGTTTTAGAGGAAGGTGTATATGTATAATACGTACCTATAACAGCAGGGAACAGTATGAATAATGTCCTTTTGCAAAACAACGTTTGCCGCATCAACTAGTTAAATAAATGTTTAATTTAGTACCTATCACCAATACCAAAATTCTAAATAAGGTATCCCTGTAACTTTCTGGTGAAACAGATACCATAAAAGTCAGGAATGAGGCTCTATAATTAGGAATAACAACTAGTACTCAATGAGCGTAGCTAGTTAACCAAATCTTACCTGTTCACTTTCGCTGTCGATGCCAGCAGATTGTCCCTGACTTTACTCGCCAAGGGCCTTAATATTATTCTGCCTAGCGTTTATCCCGGTTACCCAAACCACTTGCCCTGGAACACCGATGGTTCGCTTTAATCTTTGATATGATTTGGCTTTCTGAACCGTTTGAGGGTGCTACGGTGTACCGTAAAGGAATGCTGACAGAGTGTCCAGCAAGAGGTCAACCCAACTGTGAGATGTTTTCAATCTAACTTGTCGAAGACTAGAAGCCTTATAGACTACTTGACAGTAGTCTAGGTGGTAACCACAGCTCACAACTTAATGTACCGTGTGAGATATCATAATCTAGAATAGTTATCTTACTACAATATACCTCAATTCTCAGGTTTGAAGTCCAGTCAATGGTCCGAAAAAAATAAACTTTATATACCTACGTTTTAATCGCGCACGACTAATCGGTGATGCATGAATAGCAAAATGCTGCGATTGGTGGACTTGTCAAAAACGAATAGATACAGGAAACGTAAGGTTTTTGTATTATGGTTTTAGTCCAGCTGCGTTACGAGAACCTTGCCAAAGTGTATATTGTTGACGTAAGTGTACCACTGCAAGTATGTAAAATTAATCAATATATAATAGTATAAAACGAAGTCGGAGAGGATTTTAATGCGGTTTTCTTTAGCAGATAGAGTAATTCCTTACTTAGGTTTATATTTGCAATACATGCACATTATAGAGAAACACTGTTAATAATGCAAATATTGCCCTTTTCCTGGTTCAGTCTAGTATTATTACATATAAAATACTATTTACTGTTAAGTTTCTATCCTAATACATTTCTGATTAAAATGTCAAATGCTAAAATATTTTTCCAAGTAAATGTAGTTACAAACCAAGTAAACAAAGCAACTCATCTTCATTATTTCATTAGTAAAGATGACTTTGACTGAATATTTCTAAGGAGTAAAATAAATGTAGTTAAGTTGTAAACCAATACAATTTTCCAATTAAGTTGAAGTTCATTAAGTTTGAGTAAACATGATTACGGTATGGCATCGTTCGATGGTGTCATTGACATATAAAATCAATTTAGAACCACGCTTCAAACGACTAGACTATTTGTACTTTCTTCGCAAATATCTCATCTGTAAGTTTAAATAGATATTTTATTCGTATGGCGATGGGAGATGTGCAAACACTTAACGTCTCTACCTAAAAATCTCTACAATAATACGCGGTGTTACACACATTTTATTCTGTTCCCGTGGGAATTTTGTTGATGATGAATGAAGGATTCTAATGGTGAGCTAATTATCTAAATCCGTCTATCGTTTTTTTAGTTTATTCGTAATAAAGTGTTTAATTCTGGAGTACCTATGTTTTAGGTAGTACGTACTTACGAAAAGAATCAACGAGTTAATATATTTAGTAAGTAGCTGTACCGCGCGTGTTACTCGCGCTTTTTTTTTGATCCCGTGGGGATTTCGCGGTAAAATATAGCCTATGTTACTTGTGGATTATGTAGCATTCGAATGGTGAAAGATATTTTAAAAACGGTCCAGTAGTTTTTGAGGTTTCAAACGGGGAACGGACAAAGGTTTCCTATTTATAATATTAGTGTAGAAGTGTAGATGTATTGTTATATAATAAAAATACCTGGCAAATAGTTTCTACAATATGAAAAAAATGCAAAAATGTCACCGTGATTAATATGGAAATCTACGTACGATATTCAGCACAGGACGGGGACAAATTATAGCATAGTTTAATATTTACCGACAGCCCGTATTTCACGCGTCGCGGGGATTAAGGGAAATATAAATGTAATCTGAATATCCGCTATAATGACACCAAGCGTCAACAGAGCAACGCTGTTGCCATTTTCATTCGGAAATCTATTTTTTTTTCACCGACTTCAAAAAGGAGGATGTTCTTAATTCCTCTTTTTTATGTTTGTTAATAATACTTTTTTTGTTCGAATGTTGGTGCTTCCCATGCAGTTTTTCAGTTCTGACTATTTATGGATGTATCATCAAAGATTGTGTCTCTGAAATTAATAATTTAGAGCTAATCTAATGTTGTGACACACTACAACGCAAGCATAAAAACACCTTACATAAATCAAGAAAGAGAGAAATACAATGGGAGAAAGAGGGAAAGAATCGACCTATTCCATTCGGAACCTAGATAAGAAACTATTCACACAAGTATTGGCATCGATTTTTTCCCCATAATTCACTTGCGTAAATCATTATAAACTCGTCTATGTTTACCATATGTCATTTCATTAAGTTTAAAACGGGTATTACGGCGCGAAAATTAACCCAAGATAAGCATTCAGCTTACCTCCGTTGTTTGCCCGACTGTTAATGTCATTTGCTGCCTTCCCTAAATAATGTAAAGGTGTGATTTTATAACGACAGATAAAAACTTCAAATGTAAGGCTGCTGTATATTCAAAGTTTTTGTAAGAGCGATGTAACGTTTTACTAGTAAGTATATGATGCTCTGGCCTTTCAATGTTGTTCATTTTCAAAAAACTATGTGCCTATTTTTCTACGATTTTACTGTTTACCTACTACCGGGAATATTTTCATGAACCGTACTTGTCGCAGAAAATAAAAAAATCAATGACTATCTATCTACTTCTTGCTATGTAGGTATATGTACATGGCCTGATAATCTATTTTTACGTTAACAGAAAACTGTAACCAAATGAAGTAAGTATATTGTATTTCCAGAAAAAGCTTATTTACATAAATAAAAGTTTTTATAAAATCATAACATAATTCAAGCAAATACGATAGAAAATTTACCGACTTGCAGACTTAAAAAATATTATTTATTTTTCAGGAATGCTTTCGAACGTGACTTGTTTACATAGAGCGCCCGCCCTCCAAGCGGCCATTTTCCCAGAATCCTGAATCCATTATGTATGTTTTGATTACGTTCCCCGCAAGATTTAAATTGCATATTTTTGCACTTCGAACATTTCAATCTACCTACATGCCAGTAGGTACGTAGGCAATATCCATGTTTAGGTGCGTTCAGATATACATAATGCATGAATATCGCATTTTGCCCATCGACGTTCACAAAGCAAGTACCAATCGGTTGTTATAAATCTGACGCATCACTATCGCCATATTTCACTGGTATATCCCGGATTCTGTCAGTGAATTACAAACGAGTAGCCAACAGCCATTCCTGTCGCTGACGTTGGGGATAATTTCCATCATGTTTGCAGCGATTAGTTTTGAGTGCGGCGCATGGGAGCCACGCCGCAGCCCGTGAAATACGGCGGCCTAACGTACGTTTACGTGTGCGTTCCTAAATAATCCCCCCCGCCCTGCATTATAACCGGTGGATAAACATAAAAGGCGTAGGTAGACGGGGCGCTAGCGTCGAGCCACGCAGTAATTTCGTACGTCGCCTCGCTACGTCGTAAATAATCGTCCCGGTTTTCGGTTTAATTCAGCGGTAAGCGCTGAATCTATGAGATCGCGCGCTCCGCTTCTGATTGTTATGAAATATTGCACTGTCAGCGGCACTTGTTGCGCGCTTTCTATTCGTATTGTGTAAAATGGAAATGAAAAAGAAGGAGCGAAGTTTTTTTCCGGTTACAGGTTTCATTTGGTGCACGTAAATTTAGAGTAGGGAGATATTTTTATAGCTTCTGAACAGTTTGAAAATAAACCGTAGAAAAAATAATACACATGTAGGTACTTCATTTTCGTTGAAAAAACGTACACATGTCTATACTTTAGATCAGAGATTCCCAAACTTGTTTTGCCCACTGCCCACTGAAAAAACCGATTATATTTAAGCCCCCCCCTCCCCCATTTGTAACCTCTTAAAAACCATTAAGAATAACTTTTTATGTAGCCTCCCAAGCACCGTGTCTCTAATGTGGGCCACCCCGGTATGTGTCAATCGTTGAAATTACTAATCAAATAAAAATTACTAAACAAATCAAAGTCGTTGCGGATTACTAAAATAAATAAATTATAATTGTCATTATAGTTTTTTTTATTATTATTATAATGGACTTCCCCGCGATTCCTTTCGCGCAGTGTCAACATTAATTTCTGTTCAAAAGTACTACCACCAAGTCTTGGAACCATAACATCAAAATTAACGTTTTTCTCATATTAACGTCTACCCCCTTTTTTACCCCCTTAGAGGATGAATTTTGAAAAAACCTTTATCTCACCCCTGTGCAAAATTTCAGCTTCCTAGGGCTTTAATGGTTTAGGTTAGACGTTGAAGTGTCAGTGATGAATGAATCAGATACGACTTTGAGTTTTATATATTACATTACTACATTACAGTCTCTAACCGCCCCTTTAGGAGTACACCACACACAAGGGGGTACCCAGTTTAAGAAAGACTGCTTTAGGTTAACTACATACAACGATACGTCACTTTATCCCATAAATCTACAAGGCAACATACACCGCACGTTGTTAAAATTAAACCCATCATTTAAGTTTACTAATAACTTAATACTTTGGTAGTGAATAGACAGGTTGTCAAGCTAATTGGTTACGTGTGCCAAACATTGTTGTCGTAATAACCTCTTTCGTAGTAGTACCTGCCTTTATAGCAGTAGCGTGGCTGTCACCGCCTGTCGCCTGTTCCCGGCCTGCCAGTAATTGCACATTCCATGATCTTCATATTAACTCGTTGGGAATTCCTAACAATGTCACAGCAGCTAACGCTATCCGGAATAAAAATGTAGAGAACATAGACCTAATTAAATAGACAAGCCTTTGCCTGTAACAAAATATATTTACAATATTTTTGTCAACAAAATTCGAGCTAATACATTAATAAATCATTTAGCTATTTACGTCAATACACATTATTGTTTTTATGAGACTATTAAATACCTCTAAAAACAATATTATCCCACATTCACAGTTCAGCAGGCGAACATTTTACTTGATACAAAAAATGCGTGGCGTCTAGATATTGGAAGATAACTGATGGAAGATGAGAGCATGGTCTCACTTAAGTAGGAACCAACTCCTTGTATGGAACGCCCTATCTAGTACGCTAGTACCATAGATATCGTTAGTAGAAAATAACAGCGGTATGCTAGGCAAACATGACCGCTAACTGGGAAAAGTTCTCGTTACCTAGCGCTTGTTCCTAACAATTTCCAATCGATGGAAATATTGTAAAACTATTTTGTAAGCTACTCGAGAATGTGTCATGTAGGTAACCTGGGTACGTAACAAACAACTAGGTACCTACCCAATAGGCAGGCAGGTATGTATTGACATGTTTTTGGGTCGTGGGTGTCGGGGCGGGAATGCTCCGGCACTCGTCAAACGGTCGCGGGAAGTACGGAAGTACCTGTGTGACCGGGCATCCCAATTCTGTTCCGTGCACTTACATGAAAATAATTATTATATTCCCACATTTTTAGGTTTAGTTTGAAACCTTAATTTGGCTTCAGAAATGTTTGTACGCACGAACGGAAAATAGGGAAAGACTATGAGATGCAATGAACAGATTGATAGACGGGCAATTGATGCAGTATTCAGCAGACGTAAGTTCTTCATAAACCGAATTAGAAGAATGATACAAAATGGAAATCTTTCAACTGGTCCAACCCAAAAGACTTTAGGATATAATAAGACCGAGAAAGTAGAACAATCACAATTGAAGAAGTAAATCAAGAGGATGATCATGCTGTCTGCACTCGCATGGATATCGATAGTACCAACTTTTTTTTTTTTTTAATCTCTATGAACAAGCGTTTAGTTCGCAACAAATAAATTGACATTTACTTTTACTGTAAAAATTATAGTAGGGACAGTATGGGGTACGTGCCCATACTGTCCCTAGAAAAGATGGGGTTTTGGTATGGTTTAAATTTATGTTTAAGAATAAATATAAAGGTTTATGAAATGTTCTGAATAGTATGCCAAATATCAGATTAATTAATGCCTGTTACCTAATTTGACCAGTTATCTACAAACAATCCACAGTACAGCCACAACAACGCAACCTAAACTGCACTTACAACAGCCTTTCAAAACATACACTTGAATCGACTAACAAGAACCTAATGAATGTCACTCCTAAGCAGTATGGAATAGCACCTACATAATCCATCCTCACATTAGCGAACTCCCATTACAATATTGCCTAGAAAAAGTCACGTCAGCCCGATACGGCGCTTTACAAGGCGAGGAGGAGGTCCCCGGAATATGAATGAGGCTTCACTACATAGTATAAAACAAAGTGGCTTCTCGCTGTCTGTCCCTATGTACCTATGCTTACAACTACGCAACGGATTTTGATGTGGTTTGTTTATAGATCGAGTGATTCTGAAGGGCCCGGTCGTCCCTGCAAGAGATTGTCAAGGACACAAAGGGTCTGTTGCGGTTCCTTGAGCGGTTGGGGTGGCTAGAGCAGCGGACTGCGGAGGCCTGTGACTTCAGAAGCGAAATCGCCCCGTATCGTCGATATCTATATCTATATCGATCTGTTTATATGTGTAGCACATGCGTAATATAATAGATAAACAATGATATTTTTAGAATCTTTATTTAGTATTAGAATTGTACTCGTGTGAAGCCGGAGCGGATAGCTAGTTCACCTATATTCTGTTGAGCCTCGCCAGCCTAGGCTTTGCAACCGACTATCATGAAATTAATGTGGCGAACCTGCCTCAGCTCACGTAGAAATAGCACTCCATAAAAATATGAGCTACTTCGCAAAAGTGAGAGCTCTCATATAAAAAAATACTAAGTACACTCTCTCTTGCAGGTAGCGTCGCGTGTCTACTACGACTTATATTAAGGTAATTTGTCTGTCAGTTTAGCTGGAAAGAGCTGAGCTTTTACGTTTTATTTTAAGCGTCCGAGCTATTTGCCTTTTCTTTTTACGAGAAATTTGCATTTTATTCGTGAATTGTAAGTAAACCATATTCAGTTTTATTGTTCTGGTCTTGCTTGATATGTTCTATTCGTGGTTTTTGTTAGTTATTTAAAAAAATATTCGTCTCCTACTAGGTAAATATTCATAGAGTAGATAGTGTAGACTGAATAATAGTTTGAGTTCTATAAGTAAGTTAATCTTTAACGACAAATTCATATTATGCATCTATGAATAGCTAAAAAGTGGCAAATACCTAATTAGTGCATATAAAAACTGTTTACAAATGGTTTCATAGTAGGTAAAGATCACAATTAGGTAAAATTTAAAGTACCTAACCCAATAAATGTACTATTTATGTAATACTTCAGGGATCTTAGACGAATACAGTAGATAATTAAGATAATTCTATTCTATACTATTATGTGCGTACGTACGTATGTGATTATAAATTGTTGTTATTGAGTGTATTCTGTTTACCTACCTACTTAAGTTATTAATGCATTCACTTACAACTTTATGAATACTGACCTACCTATGTTTCTCCCACGTTGTAAGATTGACTGGTAGAGAATACTTTAGTATTAAGTCCACCCATTGTACTGTTGGTGCAATAAAGTATTAAATAATAATTTCTAAATAAGTATGTGCGTTAAATGAACAATCCCCATTGTGGGTATCTTTCTTCTAAACAAAGGTATCCCCCGACTTCCTCCTCTCATCATTTGCGACACATTACGGCTTAAAAACTGAAATTCATTTTTAAAAATTACAAGCGTTTCAGGCATACGACCCGTGATTGTGCTCAAAACAATCTCCGGCCGAACTCATCTTAGATAAGAATTACAAGGAAAACTTTTTTACGACTAGCTTTAGGGGTGTCGCCTTCCGAATAATAATAGCTTTAAAATTCGCCTTTATGTAGTAAAGAGCTATAAAAGAAGAAAAGACCCAAAGTGAAGATAACGAGACTATGCGTCAAGTACTGAAGGAACTGGGAGAGATTACGCTCGTCAGAATACAACGAAGGATATCCTCATTTTACGTCCCACCGCAGTTTATATCGCGCACAGAGTAAATAAAACGGCAAGAAATCAAGATTCAACGCTTTATTATTAAGAATTTCGATAGACAAGTGTGAAAAAACTTTCAGAAACATTCTAATTAACGGACACTTGAATAATTTAGGTCATTATAAATGTACGGAGGTATATCACATTTTTAAATATTTTTAAACATCACTTTCCAAGATAGGGGGACTTAGATCTAAATCTTAAAATATCTTGTACAATCACGTGTATAAAGATGTATGCACATAGTAACATTTCAAGGCCATTGATTGAAAGCATGTGTTGGAATTGCGAAATGGTATTCTAGATCCCGTACTAAGGATGGAAATAGGACTTATATCAAAGTAGCAACCGTTATTTTAAGAGAAAATAGCTTTGAAATGTCATTAAGTGCATACATGTTTGTACACTTGACTGTACCTATAGAGTACCTAGTAGATACTCCGCAGTTTCATTCACGCGTGGGAACAAATTTTATGTAGCGATTAAAGTAGAAATCTAATCATTAGGTAAGGTAGTTAGGTAAATATTTTATGAAGTTTAGTTATAAGTTGACATTTCACCGGGATCCTGCGTAATCCAATAAGTATATAATCAAAATATAGGTACCTAATTACGTGTTTATAATTAACGAATATGAGGTATTGTTTAATATATACGAATAGGGGGAGACAGTATAGTTATTGGCCTCTGTACAGTTATTGGCCATTTTAACTTTGCTTCCAAAAAACTAGCAATATTCTATACTAATAGTAGATTTTAAAACTAATTAATGGAAACACTTTTATTCTCTGTCAAAAAGATTCATCGTAATTCCTCTCGAGGGTTTGTTTCTTTTCCGATGTGTATTTTTTTGCCGGAGGGAGAAATTCAGGCAAGCAATTAAAAATAATGTTAAGACTGCATATTTTTTTTGGCGCTATATTTTGAAATGAATATGTAGTTTGTCAATTATTTATTCTTCACAATAGATGACTTTTTTATGCGTTATAACCATATTAATGGTGCATTATAACTTACTCTCTTTATAACCTCAACAATTTGCAGCGGCCAATAGCTATAACAATTATTTGATGTATTTATAGTAATGGGCCGCCCATGCCAATTACTATATTAATAAAAAAAAATTAAAACAGTGTTTTTATTCAAGATAACGTCTTCTATTACATTGAGAAAAAATCTTTAAAATTTGTACTAATTTTAAATCTTTATGCACAGTAAATAGCCTAGGCCAATAACTGTATTTTCCAAAAAGGTGACATAAAGTAAAAGTAGGCTAATTACTGTAAAGCACTTTTTGTTTTTGATAAATTACCTAAATATTTATTTATTTATATCTATCAGATACCCAAGAAAAGAAAATGCCGAAGATACCTAAATATACATAAGAGGCTTTAGACGAAGCTATAGAAAAAAAATATTCAAAAGGTCTTTGAGAGTCAAAAATTATAATATACCCAGGGCCACGCTACAGTTTAAACTATTTCACCGTATCTAACAAATGAGGAAGAAACAACCATTGCAGAATGGTTGATATATGGCTCGTAAAGGTTTTCCTAGGAAGTCCGATGACGTTTTGGACACAGTTCAAAAGGTTTTGACTGAAAGTCCACGCATTACTCCTTTTCTTAACAACAGACCTGGTCAGGGATGGCTCAAAGCTTTTTTTAAAACGTCACCCTGGTTTAGTACCTAGAACTAGTGAGGGGGTTACTAAAGTCAATGCCTGCGTGTCTGAAACGGATATAAAAAATGGTTTCTTGAAATAAAAACCTACTTGACTGACGAAAACCTATTAGGCGTAATTCAGGATCCAAAACGTGTTTTTAATGCTGACGAGACAGGATTACAACTATGTCCTTCTATTGGTGGCGTGCTGATGATGATGAAGATATATTTTAGTCATTATTGATTATGATAATATTGTTATTCGTTATAATTCGTGTTATTATATATTATTTCGAATTTACATTTTATGTTCAGTGTGGCCAATAACTATGTGATCTCATGGCCAATAACTACTATGTTACGGCCAATTACTGTGATTTTGAGTTTAATATTTTTAAGTTCACATTATTCTTAACATGTATAATTAAAGTTTATATAAAGTACCTTTATTAGTAACGCATTAACAAAGACACATAAATCCGTGAGTTTTATTTATTTTCAGTAAAGATACAATTTTTTATGTTTTATTTTTTACCAACTGGTCACTTAACTGGCCAATAACTATACTGTTTCCCCTATATTTTCTTTTACAGAGGAATTAAAAGATCTACTGATTGTATTTTAGGTCTAATTTTACATGAATACTCAGGCAAGGCTACTGTTTGTTGGTAGGGTTTTTTTGTCTTCAATTGTATAATTAGATTTAATATTTTTGAAAACACTTCTATTTTGTTTCTAAAATAAATGAAGACGACAAACTTGCATCATTTTCGGCCCAAAATGGGGTATACCAGATTACCTAAGGTTAAAAGTCATGAAATCATTAGACATTGAAGTGCTTTTTTACTCGTCACAATGTAACTTTTTTTTTAAAAACAGATTATTGATGTTTTAAAGGTCATCCTTCATGTATGATCAAAATTGATAGTAGGTACTATCAATGCGGATCAAAATTGATAGTAGGTACTATCAATTTTGATCATACATGAAGGATGACCTTTAAAACATCAATAATCTGTTTTTTTTTAATGTTACATTGTGACGAGTAAAAAAGCACTTCAATGTCTAATGATTTTGTTGGCCGGCCGTACCTACTTGACTATCATACCTCTCACATAAAGTTAAATAATTTAGCTGAATGTAGTATTTAAAAATGGACTTTGGACACTAATAAGTAGTAACAATTAATGGTCCCATAGACATTTAATAAAAAAAATCAGTAAGAGAATATGTAAATCGAAAAAAAAATATGTTAACTATGCTTAATTCCTCAAATACACAGTGTATAAAGACCCAAGAAATTGTCTTAGAAACATTGATGGGCTCGTCAATATGAACAACTTTTAATATGGCGACAATGTTATCTCACGAGACACAAATCTGTCTATTTTGTATGTAGACGAAAAATTTTTTTGCTTTAGCATTGTCGCCATAGTAAAAGTTGTTCATATAGACGAGCCGAACAACGTTTCTAAGACCATTGCTTAGGGTGCTTTTATTCGCAGTAAAGCTAAAATGCTTTTTCGTGCAATAGATGCACCGCCCCCTCATGCGTGCATATGCTCGGAGCGCAGTCGACAAGCTTGAGGATGCCTCGTGTAGAGGCAACACGCACCGAGCATTTTTGTATTGCTCGGAGTGTGTAGAGGTACTTCACTGCACTTTCTACATGTACCTGTAGGTATGCATGTAATGCACGACAAAGCATTTTGGGTACTTTTACGGAATTCATTTACATCGTTAACATCAATTACATATTATTATGTAATAACAATAAATATCCGCAAAGTTACGCCTGATTCAATCCAATGTCTAAATGTAGATAGTACTTTAAGATAGATGTACATCAGTAAGAATATTCATAGGTATATGTATTTTTACAAGCTCGAAAATTGGAGAGAGAATGCACAACCAATAATATTTTATAATAAATTGCAAGTTCCAGATTGTATAAAGTAGGTATGAAAGTATAGTTGTGTAATATTTAATTAAGATTATTTTTCTTTGATGCACAAATTTCCGCTTGATGGCAATATTTACGCAAAAATGGAAAACATTTTTGCTACATATTTTTTATTCAGATTGGCATATACTCGGCATGTTTAGACCTGGTACCATGATCTAATACCATATAGGAACCATACAAGACCCGATTACAGTAATTGATGATTGACATATACGATACGTACATACATATACGACATAGATGCTATATATATATTCAGTATATGCACAGTCGAACAATTTTTGATTTTGATTCATGACCCACTTCGTAGATGTTTTCTTTAAAGACGTCAAAACAATTAAAAGTTTCTTCTTCAGTTCGCTTGTTGCGATAAAGATGTTTTGAATCTGAAGGCTTTTGTGTCAACTTAGTTCACAGACCAATACAATTTGTTCTTTGTTATTATACGGCATAAAATGCAGAATATTCTCTGGTACTTATATTTGTATACATTAAAAAGCAATAAACAGTACAAGATTTTGGGAACAACATTACAAAACGAAGATGACAGCCAGTCCTTTTGCAAATACTAATATACTGAATTCGGGAATAATGTCACCACCCTCTTTCCCGTCACAAGTGACTCCTGTTGGAAAATAGACTTATCAATAAAGACTGGGCCAGAGGCCTTCTGTCTTGTATCCCACAAATTAATTAAAGTAAAGAAGGTATCTATACCGTAAAAAGAGGAAAAATATATTTGCACTACATGCATACATTTGACTTTGAATATAACGTCCAAACTAGCTTAACTCCCTAATCCAAAACTGATATTATAATTATTTATATAAGTATTTTTATAAGTTTAGAATGATATTATAATACGATAAATTAGTAAACAATGTCTACTTGTTACTTACTTACATATCTACTACATAGTATTCAATTCCATCATCGTAAAGCTATGAAAGTTTCAAAAAACACATCCAAACATGCAAGATTATAACAGTGCAATATTATCTCGGTATTAAGTAGGCCGCTAACTAAGTTCAACATTTGCAATGTCTAAATTCCTTAAGAACCTAAGGTATTTAGGTAATAGGATAAAACAGTTTATTCTTAGTACTTAACTAAGTATATTTTTTCTCAGATTTGCTTATTCCACACCTCACTGATATCATGATACCTACTACAATAAATTAATACTACCTCTTAATATTTAAATAATTTTTAATATCTTGTGAAATTATGTAGTCGTTTCAAAGTCTTAAAGAATTTGCTTGAATAGAAGTTATTGACCGATAGAACTATTTGTTCGTCAATTGTATCTAAATTGCGTCTACCTATCCCGCTTTGGGATTTAAATGCGTGAAGTGTGTTTTATTCAGCGTAGTTCCTGAGTGAGTCAGCAGCGCTATCTCTATAATGTTATAGAAATACAAGGGAGAGCGTTATACATCGGACTCTAAACGCAATAAAATTAGCACCAAACCTGGGATTGGTAGGCAATAAAGACAACGTTTAATAAGAATATTTGTGGTTTGAGAAAAAGGTTTGGTGCAAACGTTAAATACTTGTACGTATACATGTACGTGCTCAAGTAAAGCTGTGGGCCCCACCACAGCTCAAAGCCTTAGAAGATCAAACATACACCTATCAAATCGCTGATAGGTAACGTGAAGAAAGAGACAAAATAGGTATGCCAGGATCACGAAAAATGAAGATGTAAGACGTAATATTTGTCTACCCTTCGTAAGTACGTACATACAAACGTACAAGTGTGACGTATGTATGTACGTACTTACTAGCTTTTTAAGGATAGTTACACAGACGAACAATTTTATGTTGGAGACGAACAATTTGTCGGTTTTACCGAATTACGAGTGCAGCGGGTCACATTAGGATGTGACAACATAGCGGTGCGGGCGGGGACACCTCGGTATTCCACGTCGCCGCAGCCGCCACTGCTCTTCTACCCGCTGACAGTACCACTTGCATTACACTGTATCTCTGCCAATTCCTAATGTTCGAAACACGGATATTACAAACAGTTCCACTTCTTATATTTATTCACCCACTGAGCTAACATTGGTCCTTCGAGCCTTATACTATAGCCGATAGTACTTATTTACGTCACATGAATTGTTGATGTTATGGTAATGGTAATGTCAGCAACTAGTAGCAATTAGTTAGGTAGCAACTCTCTTGAGTTATTTCAAAGATGAATACGAGCAAGTAATCAGAGAAAATAAAATATGCCAACATTATTATGTATCTTTTTTTTTAGTCGGACGGTTGATCTCATTATGTTAAGTTGTGAATTCGGAATGCAGATAGATAGAGTTCAGAATGTTCCAACGCATAAATACTAGGGTGTAAATTATTAATATTTCATAGGATGAAAAATATTCGAGTTAGGAACTTGATTGAATTTGTATCTAGAAAATATTTGACGCAATTCGTTAGAAACACACCAAAGAATGTATTTTGTGGTTGGAGGTTATACAATAGGGCAGTTTAAAAACATCACCTATTTACTGTAAAAATGTTATACATTTGTAAGGTATTTATTCATATTATATTTCGAAAAAACCTTTATAATATCGAAGTAACTTCGCTGAGATAAAGTTGTACATACTTAACGCTATGAAAACTCCAAAACCTTATGAACCACTACTCTACTTTCAAAAGTAGATAAATTCAATAAATGCAAACTTCTACTATGTTATCAAACTCCCAAAAGCTTTAAATAACAAAAGCTTCTGTTTTCGATACACAGAAAACTTGTATTTGCTCGTAAATAGTTAATATTCAGCCGAAGTACAAAACTTTCGTTCACTTTGAAAAGTTATTTCGAGTGAATTATTTATTGCTCTGCCAACTATACTGTACTTACAATGTTTTAATAAAATCCGAATAACTTCACACAGTAAATTTCTCGTTGGCTAACACTTTTTAATGGGGAATTTTCAAACTTCAAAAGTTTCTTATCTAGATGTCGCTAGTAGATATCCATAGGGAGTTCTATTTGGTTGGAAGTTTTAGGGCGTTTTTTATTGTTTGGGTGAGTTATTTAGACTTCAGACACTTTTGTAACATGTAGACAAACAATAAAAAAAATTACTGTCGCATTCAATACGGACTGCTTGAAGTTAGTAATCTCGTTGACATTTCGTTTAATACAACTAGCGCCATCTGTCATAACTAAGAGAAACAGGAAAATTCCCTATTAGAGTGATACCGAAAAAAATATGAAAAAGGCAACAATTGTTTGTCCTAGTGCACGATATTTCAGATTTTTTTTCTCTGATCAATCCTCATCATTATAACGAAATTAGTGAAATGTATTGTTTTGTCAATTTGATTAAGCCTAAAGAAATCGGAGGTTAACATTAATCCAGCAAGGCAGTGTAATACAGTGCGAATAGGAAATTTCACGATAGGCGAACCGTAGGCGTTTGCTTAGCACGCGCCTCTGCCTTCCCCGCTTTGGGATTAAACAGTTAATTCTTGAAGTGTCAAAGAAGATTATAACATTGCCCTGTAGAATTCTCTAGGAAAAAACTAAAAATAATTTATGTGGGATTTGATGTGTGAGATGCATGAAGTGGAAGAATTCAGCTGGGTTGAGCAGCATTTGGGAAATTACGTCGAGTCTTAACATCAGCGATCCCACAGAGCCTGAAGACAAAAGTCTTCAATCAGTGTGTCCTACCTGTAATGACATACGGAGCTGAAACATGGACACTGACGGCACGGCTGGCCCACAAGCTCAAAGCACGCTGTGCGGTGCTATATAGAAAGGGCTATGCTCGGCGTTTCTCTGAAGGATCTAATCAGAAATGAAGTGATCCGACAGAGAACCAAAGTCAATATAACTCATCGTTTCAGCAAGGTGAAGTGGCACTGGGCCGGCCATATTAGCCGTAGAACCGATAACCGTTGGGGCAAACGCTGGCTGGCAGAAGCTGGATTCGAGAAGCTGAAAACAGGTCACAGTGGCGTGCATTTGGAGAGGCTTATGTCCAGCAGTGGACAAGTATGGGCTGATGATGATGATGATGATCAGCACTAGGATAAACATGTATTCTTTGTCCAGAAAATACCGAATTGAGGAATACTAGAGTACATAATATTGTGTATATTTGTACAGTCAAGGGCACAGCAAAGTGGCAATATTATTCGGAGTGCAGGGCTTGAGTCCGCGGGCATTAAGCCCGATGCCTCTGGATGGTGGTATGATGTCATGGCCCGACACTCTGAGTCTGTGCACGCAGCCCACGAAGCCTGATATGTTATACCTGAGGACAAAGTACGTAGAAGGTTAACTCTATGCGTAATCTGCAATAATGTCGACTATTTGGTCAAAGAACTTCTTCTGGTAAATCTTTCAAATCAATGTTAAAGGATTTTTAGCCTAAGTATAGTGTCAAAATATTACTGGGTACACAACTAAATGAGGGGCTTAATTAAGTAATCGGCAGATATCACTTTTCACTTCCTGTGTATCTATTTAAATGTATGTATACTAGGAAACTTACTTTGACATGTTTTCCGAAGGTAATCCGATATGTACCACGGGCTCGACGTTCAAGGAAGTCATGCGGCCACGAGATCGTCCCACTACTCTCAAAGAACCCATTTTCAGTACAGCGTCCTTCCTGTACCTTCGTGCAGAGATTTTAGAGCGACCATCCAGTCGGACCTTTCCAACACTGAGTTCCAAAGGCCCACTACCAGCATCCCAGCGTAGTATCGCTCTTTCATCCGCAAAACCGAGCCACAAGTGGTCTTTCTTCCCTGACGTACTGAGCAAGGTACCTTCGCCGCAAACCGCCGTCACCTCGGCCCAAATATCGAAGCGGGTAGCCGGCAGCCTCAAGCGGGCGGTCATGGAAGATTGGCCATCAAACAGCGGCACTCTATACACTTCGTTGTCCCGCTCCTTCTCATCCAAATAGTCCTCGTACGAAGAATAAGCATACTCTTCAATCTCGTTACTTAAACCGACAACTTCCTGAGGACGTTCACTTGTAACGTTCCCATCTTCACAATCCGGATTCGTCTCATTAATAGTAGCTAATAAGTTTTCTGTGAATTGGCAAAAATAGGAAGAGATTATTTACATAGAAAAATCTTGAAAATACGAAATATCACACGTTCTAGCGGTATCCCGGGGGCGGTAGGATGTTGACACACCGCTCCGGGCTAGTGGCTACGTCTTTAGCTACTGGTGTGTCGAATTTCACGTGCTTGGGTTCGTCTAGCGGTTTGTCCTTCTTTCTACGCGTGAGTGAAGAGCGGTTCGGGGTGGATCGGCTACCTCGACGGACGTGTGGAGCCTCAGTGACGCAGGGGCCAAAAGCTTGGACCACTACGTCGGACTGGGTCTTGCAGGCGTGTGTCCGGAGGTGGCAAGCAGAGATGTAGGTGCGGCCGTCGCTCCCGCAGACGGAGGGCGAGTCGTCCTTGGGGCAGTCAGAGGGCGGACACTCGCAGGTCGCCAGTCCGCTGCGGATGATGCAGTGGGCGCCGAAGTAGCATGGCATGTGCTCGCAGTTCGTCGCTGGCAGTTGCGTCGATTCCGCTGGTAAAACATAAATACATTAGATAGTTTGCACAAAAAATAAATGGGTATCTTAAAAAATTACACAAATATGTAGAATCAAAAAGTTTTGTTCATTACCTATTCCATTGATCGACAAAACACGACAACTCGAAATATAAATACAATTCAATATTGTTCACCGGGTATATAGGCGCGAATATAATCAAAGACAAGCTCGAGCTTACTTTGTTATTTTACTCGACGTTTCGACGCATTTGCAGGTGTCGTTGTCACGAGTGGAGTTTGTTTATATTACGCGCCTATATACCCGGTGAACAATATTGAGTTATAATGTCTGTGCGTGTTTCATTAAAATATGAATACAATTCGTACGAATATCGTACTCGAAAGGCGTTAAAATTCTCGGTTTTTCAAGTAAATGCAGTGGGTCGTGAATTTCATTCTCGACTCTACCTAGGTACCTACATACCTAAAGTACCAGCAGTAATACTACAAAATATCGCAGTGTGTGAACTGTAAACTATCCCAAAAATATTTTGCACTCTCTGTCAATAGGTACATATTAGCAACTCACGGTCGTAGCAGCCGCGTGGTCCCAAAGTGTGCTCGTGGTGTGCGCAGACTGTGCACTTGCTGCCCTGGATGCCGGGCTTGCACACGCAGCGCCCGGTCATCTGCTCGCAGTCTTCGCGGACGGAACCGAACGCAGAGCAACTGCATGCTGTTAGGAAAAAAACGCAGTGTTTAATCGATTTTAATTCGTTTGTCTTACCGTCCATTATTACTTAGCTACACACTATCATAGCTTAGAAATCTTTGGAAACAAATCGTGAGCTGTAAAACGGAAAAATATTTCATATCAAATTTGAAGCCTAATGTATCTTCTATTTACCGAAAATATTAAAGTAAGTTTACTTAGAAAAAGTATCCAGTAAGTGTTATGCTTCCATTGGTATTGTTTCACCGATCTTAAGAAGCAGTTATTGGATGGATGTCAAGATCAGCATTTGAGAACTCACTCACTATTAAGAGTACTTTAGTGCAAACTGTTAACTTAAATAAAATGTCTGTGCACGTTTCATTAAAAAAAAAGTTACTACACTCACGCGTGCACCCATTATTTTCAGCCGTGCTCCTAGACAGGCCCCAGAAGCCGGCGTGACAGCGGTCGCACTTGTCTCCGCCAACCCCTCGGCGGCATTGACAGCGTCCTTCAACGTCGCACAGCTCGGACGCGGCGCCCAGACGGTGGCACCCGCACTGTGAAGGGCAACCAGCACCTCCAGGCCCTTTGGCCGGAGTAACCCCGTCAGAGCAGCACCCGTGCCATGAGTCTTGGCAGCTTTTCTTTTCGGCGGTTGATTTATCTGGAGAAAAGAGTTTCAATTTAGTAGTGTAAGGCCCGAAGCTGAGGATTAAACATTTATAGTAATATCACGGGACATTTCACACACTATGACCTGTTGAATTGGTCGAAACATATAAGAGAGAGATGTTGAATAATAATGAAATGATGCTTTCTAAAAGGATAATTAAAGATTTACTTGATTGTTGTCGGCAAAAAAGTCTATGTTGTTCTCTGGTTTTTATAAGAGACTAGCTGTCTCGACAACATTTGTTTTGCCATAGGAAGTCGCTTTTGTATCCCATGTATAGGAAGAGTTTAAACCTTTCCTGGATTTCCACGTGTAATTCAAAACCAAAATTAGCCAAATCGGTCCAGCCGTTCTTGAGTTTTAGCGAGACTAAACATCAATTCATTTTTATTAGATAGATAGATAGATATAGGCAAAAACTAGAAATTTCTCAAATTTTTTACTAATAAAACTAAAAAAATAACTATAGCGCCTCTAATGCTCAGGACTTTTATAGAAAAAATACTACGTATTGTAATGTTTAAGTAGAACTAGTAAGGAAAGCGGAGACAGACTCTTCCTGCAGCAGCGAGCGAGGCGCGCCGTGTGGTGGCAGTAGGAGCCGGCGGGGCAGTCGGAGCGGCGCGGGCCGCCGCCGCAGTCCAGCGCCGCGCCCGCCGCGTCCGTCACCGGCTCGTCCTCGCCGCACGCGCGGAACTGACACATGTACCATTTTATTCATCGATTGATTGATAAACATTTATTAAGTTCCTCAATACAAAAAACAACTAGACCTGCAATCCTAAACTGACGTTTTGAATAAAAAGAGACAACAATATGAAAAACATGTGAATGAGCAAGCGAAATATATCTTCTGTCCATTATTGCGTAGCAGGGTATTGATCCAGTGTCAAATTGGTAGAAAAAGTGACATTTTGGATCCAGAATTCCATACATTTTTGGTGGGAAAGAGACATACTAAAGGTGGCGATATGGGATTCTAGTTGTATTTGGTTTGAGCTTGCAATCCTAAACGTTTTGGAATAAAACGAGACAACAATATGAGAAACATGCAGGAGTGAAAGAGTAAGGACAATATCTTCTGTCCCTTACTGCGTACCAGGGTATATCTGGATCCAAACTGTCAAATTAGTAGTAAAAGTGACAGTTTTGATGCAGACCAGAAGAGAGGTGGGAGTACGCGGCTTGCAAGTCTAGGTGTCTTTGGTCTGAGTTTGGTTCACATGAAACACATAGCAACACAATACAAATATATTTATATGTGGGATCCAATACAGCAGCTTACTGTACACAAGTACAAGCACCCCAAGATATAGGCCCAGTCATTGATTTTGCTCTGGTCAATTCTAGCCGCTTTGGATCCTGGTTCTAACACGAGTGTCAATGGCGGGAAAGTAGATGGGATTATTCCGAAATATTAAAGAGGTCAGAACAGTATTAATGCACTGCAAGTACAGATCTCAAAAGCTGGTCAAATGTGCGCTTAATTCTTACAAAGTGGTCGTTGATATACGTAAACTGGTTAGTCGACGTTTTAACTTCTTAAGAATACGGCGGAAGTGAATTACAATGTGGAGAATCAATACAGTCAACATATTACTCGTACCTATATATAATTATGTATATATACTGAAAAAAACGTTGTCCTATCTTAACTTTGAATATCAATTTCGAATTAGCATACCCGCGCCATTTCTTACTTTTTTCTTTCATAAGAACCTTCTCGTGGAATCAATAAGTACACATATCCAAAGTGTCTAGGGATCAAGTACTTTTTAGAAGATTGCAATCAAGAATATATTATACAAAAGCTGAATTCATTCATAATTTATTCAAAATGTGGTGATAAGTCATTGATACAGACATGCGGAATTAGGTAGGAGACCAATCCAGAAGATTAGATTTGATTTAAATAAATTAGATTTTTTTTAGAGCTAAAAATGTTCTTGATCCCTAGACACTTTTTTATGTGTGTGTGTGTGTGTGTGTGTGTGTGTGTAGTACAACAAAATAGAGAAATTGGTCCAGTCGTTCTGGAATTTTGCGCTTAGCAACACATTTAGCGATTAATTTTTATACTATAGATTAACTAAAATCCTCATTATACCTCCAATCCTCGGCACAACGCCAACGGTCTCAACCTCAGGTCCTCTTGTCTATGGCACGCCTCAAGCTTCATGTGGCATAGAGTCGGGTACAAACGCAGGTCGGACGCACAGACCGGGCCAGAGGCGGCGGCGGCGGCCGCGGCGCAGTCGAAGAGGCAGGCGCAACGAGGTTGACCTTAAAACATACACATAATTTTCGCTTGTCACAGTACTACCAAACAGCTGCCGCTAGCAATGCAAAAAAATGGGCAATGGCTCTGCGCGGATTATAATTCGAATAGAATTGACAGCTACCTCACGCGTAACTCGTTAGCGTACGTACGTGTCAATTCAATCCTTCACATAGTTTATAGTTGGGCTCATCTATAGTTGGGCTCATCTAATAAGTGATTTCTGACAGGTCGACTGACGTGTCTGATAGTGTTGTATTGAAAACATTCGAATGCGTGAGAATCGATGTGTATGTGTAGTGTTTCGATTGAAGTCGTCATACATATTTTTTATCTCCCAACGGCGACCATGATAGGCTAAGGTAATACCGTAAAAACATTAATTCATCAAAATGGACTCTTTTATATTATATGCTTAACTTTATACATATACATGTGCAAAACATTCATTTTTATTCTACCACACTTACATTCGATTCAATAAGCACGTGTCCAAAATCGAAACGATTCAACTTGATAAATCAAAAAAAAATCCCAGCACTAGATTATTGATAAAAAAGAAACACAAAGGAATAGAATGTTCAGTGCTGTTACCGGCATACATTTTAAGGATAATTATTTCCGTTCTAAAAATATTCCATGTTTTTCATGGTCGTTGTCAATATGTCAGAAATCACTTATTAGATGAGCCCAACTTTTATAGCTTATACGTGCGACATTTTGACAGCACCTGCACACATAATAATGTCACATTTACGACTGACTAGATAAGCACTTAGGTCGAATTTTAGGAATATTCCATATTCACCTTGTGAATCAACAGCACAGGTGGCATCGTATGCGCAGGAAACTCTTGCGCACACCGCAGTGCTAGTGTCGCTTGTCGATTCTTCCGTATTGCCTGCGCCGATGTCGTTTGTAAGCTCCGTTATCTTTACTGAACTATTTGAACCTGGGAAAAACGTACAGAGTGAATTATACGTACAAAGTAAAATCTGCCGTTATGTCTATTTTCACAATCACCTATATTATTCAGTTACATTATCTAAATACGTGTACGAAAATTAGCTTCCTTTGGCACAAATTCCCAAGATCAAAAGCAAGTTACACATTCACATTAAGGACAGAAGTAAGAACGGATGTCATAAATAAAATCCAAGATTAATATTAAAGGACCAAACTAAAAAACTTTGCTGCCTTAATATTTACGAGAACTAACCGAATTGGAATTGCTCTTTCAAAATCTAGCTCAAGTTCTGTCCGATTCCGTACTTAACCCATTCGGGGACGCAGCACGCGCAGTCGACGAAATAACATTTTTTGACAAAACTAAATTGGTTCTATCATCTACGGGCAAGATTTATAAAGCGATATTTGAATTTGCTTCTCAATTCTGCTTAGTAGTATTACTAGTATAGTATAATGTATAATCGCCGTGTGGTGACGCCGCATAGAATACATGTATCACCACCCCATACACAACTTTTCCCGCCTTGGGGTTCGTAAGAGGCGACCGAGGGAATTTTCTAGAGGACGGGCAGCAGCGCTCTCTGTGAGTTAAACCACAACAGCACTGCGATCGCCAACCCGCAAATTATCATGGAAACCATTGGGAGAGGGTCACGTCCAGCAGTGGACATCATGTGGCTGATGATGATTAGTAATAACAATGTCTTTAGTTTTTATACGCACCATCGTTATTCTCACTACATTCGCCGTAATAGGCCAGTTTAAGGGGCGTCTCCCCTCTGAGCCGTGCTTCACACGCGGCCTTCTGCAACGCACACTCGTGCACGTATGTTTGCTTGGTGTCGGAGCAGACAGGCTCGCGGGCCGATGTGGCACATGGGTTGGAACAGGAGCACGCACCGCGAGCGCACCACGTGCCCTCTGGACATTCTACGTTTTGACACGAAGCTAGAATTGATAATGGAATAAATTAATACATGAATACCAGTGGCGTGCACACCATATAGGCATATAGGCACTGCCTACCTTAGTATTTTGACTGCCCGACCTAATAATTGAGTAATAGCTATATCTTTTTTTTTGTTATACTCACGACATACTAACGAAGTCCTGTGTTTTGAAGGTGTGTCGATATGACGATATGTAAAGACAGGTTACCTATATACATAGGTCAATCCTTCGGGATTACTGCCTACCTTGTCGTAAAAGCCAGTGCACGCCTCTGATGAATACATTCACAAGGCGTCACGCCTGTGTTGCAGAAGATTGGGCAGAGACAAAAGTCTTGTGATATGATCCTAACCCACACCTCTCCTGCCTCATCGGCATTAATCAAGAATTAGAGAAAATTCAATAACTACAAATTCAATTCATTAGAGAACAGTTCAAAGTATTTGGATTATTTATGTCTTTGGCACGAGACGGGTTTAATGTATAATAATTAAATAGTATACTACAATCAAGTCAGCGTCAGAAGCAAGACGGGAGAAATAAACTCCAATAAAATCTTACCACACGAGCCCATGTGTTTGATAACAATCTGCCGTTTCTCCTTGCAGGACTCGCTCCTCAGCGAACAAATGCTGCTGTATGTATTATTGTCGCTGCCGCAGACTTCTTCGGTCTCCTGAAAATGTATGGTCAATATAATATTACGGATAGCCAATACCAAAGGAAACAAATGCGCTAGTCGATTCGAGTTCATTTATTACAGAGATTGACAAGTTGTTGGGTTTCACTATTACCTACCATTGATGGTAATACATTTCTCACTCATCACCATTTCGTCTTTAAATCACAGTTTCTAAGGCGTGTGTCTCATTTGTTCCATTTCAATTAACGCCACGTCAGGCAAGGGAAAATTGACTAATAGTATCTACACCCTGAGACGACAAGAGAGCCAGAGGCCGTCGCAATTGCATTATTACAGTAATCGGTAATATACCTATATTTATTAAGCCCATTTTTTTATCACTATGAACAAGCGTTTGACCACCATCCTGCCTGATGTTAAGCAGCGATGTGGTTTACGATGGAGCACACTTGTCCATTAGGTACCGTGGTAAGGAGTGAAAGAAAAAATCAGTAGTGGTACCTACAACCCATAAATTGATTGTAGGTATTGTATGTGATGAAAAACCTTACCGTTCCTTCTTCACAGTGTTTGGGGCAGACGCAGCTCGCCTCCGACACACCGTCGCTCTCGCACACCGCGTAGTGTTCACATTTCTTATTCTCACATCCATCTGCAATAAACAATTACCTAGATAAATTTAAGACTCATAATCCCTAACACTGTGGATGGAACCTTTTAAGGCATGATGTGAATTTTAGGCGGAGTGATTTTAGATTGACAAACAGGAGAAGTATCTGTGATATGTGAGATCATTGCCCAATAATATACCCTTCGTAGCCCTTAATCCCTTAGATCGCCTAAAATCGTTCTTGTACATCCCAGGCGAGTGCAGGCTGCAATTTTTTTAATAGGTACTGTTTTTAATGTAATTAAGACCTAGAAACCTAGAAATTTTGCTGTGACATTTACCAAAGAAAGTCTTTGGTACCTTTTGGCATATGGCCAATAGATAAAACGAAACTATTGAGGGCGTTTCTTTTTTTCAATCTTCACATCAAACTTTGTGTCGATCTTCACAAAAATATTCGAAACATCGTGGAATAACGCGACTTTTCTATTTTGTATTGTAGGTACAGCCATAAGACGGGTTATTTACTATATTTTCACAGTTAACTCATGCACTCACTGCAAGGTCCGTCGTACAGCACACGTATATCGCGTCTATGATGGCAGGCCTCCAGCTGTAGCTTGCAGCGGTTCCCGTAAGAGATGCCGTCGGAGCCGCAGACTGGCGCGAACTCGTTGGAGCAGCGCGGGCAGCGGCACACGCCGCGGGACCCCGACTGCACGCACTCGCCGCCGTGCGGGCACACACGACCCGCGCATACGCCGTTTGAACCTTACACGAGTTAAATCAGTTAGACGCAAAGCCCACGGACCTCCGACCGTATTTGTATTCGCGAACGATAGTGTAAAGGGTTTGTTACAAAAAACCCACGTCGCTGGTGCCCGACGTTTGCGTTTGAAGCAGCGATGTGGTCTACAATTTTATTAAATTCTCTAGAAATCCTAAAATTCGTCTATAGACAACTTCTTAATTAAACATAAAGTAAAATTTTATCAAATGTTAAGTAACTAACTACCTAGTTAAGTATCCAATTAACCCTTAGGTACACATAAAAACGACACGAGCGATCACTGTAGGTTTTAGTTGATGCAAATCCCACATGAAGTAAAAAGAAGGCTCCTTGAAAAACAAAAATAAGTAAATAAATACACTTCACGCCTTTTAATCATTCAACACAACGTGACAGGGAGTGAGCCCATCGTCGTTTTAGGATTCACACCTTATGGTGTGCGTGTATCAACACGATGTTTTCCCCACCGTATGAGCATTGCGTTCCATAACCCCAGAAAGAAAGACTTTAACCCTTAATCAGACAGGGTTAGGTGTGTTTCTGATGGATTTTGGACTCTGTTGACGTTTGTAAACCGATTCCATCACAAATCCGGGCGATGTTTATCATAAAATCTAGCTTTTAAGTACAATGTGAAATTATTGTTTACTGTTTAAATAGGTATGTGTCCTTTAGTGTTACATACCTTATTTGATTATTCTCTGATAACATCTCTGAAATCTTTAAATAATTCCAGTGAAGATATTCAATAAGGTTCAAAGTATGTGTTGGTCAAGTGGCAATATACTAGCCTTTGCTCGATTAAGGGTTAAAAGGTGTCTTGTATACCGTACCACAAGCGCCAGCATGCAGCACCCGTATCTCCCGGCCGAGGAGGCAGGCGGCGCGCCTCAGCTCGCACTCGCCGTCGTGCGTGGTGGAGTCGGAGCCGCAGACGGGGCGCAGCACGGGCTCGCAGGGCGGCGGGCACGCGCACACCGCGCCGCCGCCCTCCACGCGGCACTCTGCCCCGTGCCGGCATTGCACCTCCGCGCACGGGTTTATGCCTGATAACAATACAAAAGAGAATATTTTTTAATTTACCTAAACAGTGCGTCCCACGGCCATGCCACATGGAGGGAAAGTACCCTAAATACTGAAGATAGAACATTTTACTGAAAGAAGACATTATTTTCATTTCAAAAACAATTTTAACTGCATTCATAGATTTTTGAATAATTACACGTTTGAACCGGGTATCGAACCCGCTACACGAGAAAAAGTGAGTTTGTAATTACAAACTCACATCTTTACTAATTGCGCAATTAATCAATCAACGTTCACGTGACAACTTTTTTTGCTGTGCAATTTTTTATGTACCTATTCAGTATTAAATGCGTCTCTCATATCTATACTTTTTAATAAAATACACAAGTTACATCTGTAACAAATAATAAAAAAAACTTCGCGCTCTTAAATGCTTACTCGTCATTACTAGAATAACTGATGAAAGACGATACTTGTTGAGTATTTTGGTAACTCATAAGGACATACGTTTCCGTTGAGATTTTTTTTGCACAAACACTCGTACGCTATTATAGTTTTTATGAAATACTGAATTATTCGGGTGAAATTGCGGCGAAATTCTAATTTCTAGGGAATGTTGTTGTTTAACAAAATTTAATTTTAATATTGATGCTTTGGTGAAGCGTTCGGTTGATTACACTTTGGACTTTTGACTGTCTCGATTTGGTTCCGCTACCATACTTTCATAATACACTTACCAGTGCTACATTGTCCTTTGAAGATGATCCTGAGGTGTTTCCGAGCGCGACAAGACTCTCGGTTCATCTGACACTCGTTTGAATATGTTTTGCCGTCGGAGGCACAGACTGGCGAGAATTCGAGGGGGCAGGGCTCGGCGCAGCGGCACGTCGGGTTGCGCGCCTCGTCCAGCTGACAGATCTCGGGGTCGGGGCAGGTCACTCCCGAACAGGGATCTGGTGGAAGTCAATCAATCCGTGAACCTCTGTAGCTTTGCAATACCTACGAGTTCAGGTGAGTAGGGTAGGTATCGACCTAACCCAGTCACTCTCTTGGACGGTTAAGTTTCACTATATGATTTTCCAGTCGACATAAAAAAATAATGGGGCTTATTATACCTAATTTAAAGTTTTAACAAACGGTTAGGTACTTACCACACTTGCCATAATATTTGAAGGTAATATTAGCGTTAGAGTCACAAGCCGCTTTGCGCATCTCACACTCGCCAGGGTAGTCCTTGGCGTCGCTGGCGCAGCGCGGCCGGGAGCCCTCGTGGTCGCCGTAGCTGGGGCAGGAGGTGGGGCAGTCGCAGGTAAACGAGCGCCCGTCAGCGGTCGGCCGGCATTGCGCGCCGGGGCCGCAGGTCACACCCACACATGGGTCGGGCACGTCTATAATGACGTTGGGTATCATGAACAAATGAAGTAGGTGCATTAAGACATCGATCGTTTCGTGTCAATTCTCATTTTTTTATTTAATAACCAATCTGAGCATAGCAGGTACTGTGAGCTTCGCCCTGTAGTTCCGGGCCCTTAGGCAGAATTCGGTATCCCGTATAAAAACGGTATCCCGTGCTTAGCGTATAAGGCGTCCTAAAAGAGGTCATCTGGGCCGTCGAGTGGGGTCCCCGGCGTCCGGCGGAGCCGAATGGCCTGGTTTCCGCCGTAGAACAGGAGCATTGGAGTGGACGAACAACTCGAGGAGGAGCCCACAGGGGCTGGTCGCTCGTTGGGTGGGCCCTAAAGAATATTATCTGGGTGCCCAGGACCCACCCAGCACCAGCGATAAATGAAGGATTTTATCAAAAACAAACGGACGGACACAAAACGAAAGGGTCATTTTGTTAACTGCATCTTTGGAGACAAAATCGTCCAACTGCTGAGCCTAAACTCAGGGCATAGGGTAGTCCGCCTACGTAAAGACCTAATCAGGGACGTAGACAAAAATCTTCTATTATACAGCCTAAATGACGACCTAAGGGATATCCGGGGTGTTTATCTGATGAGGTCAGCTTATTAGAAAACTGTTATAATGTGCCGATCTGAACCCTAATTCACAGCCTAAGAGTCTACAATATGGTGACAGCAGCTGATGATATTGCTGATGATACCTAGTACTAACCAAATACACACGGAAATACTCCGGAACGTAAAATTATTATAACATTAGGTACCTGTTGGGATTTCTTTCATTATTTTCATAGTGGTTAACGAAGGCGATTTTTGGGGCTAATGGGCCTAAATTGTAATTGAGTTATATAGTAAGTACCTACAGGAATACATGAACCATAAATATCTCAGTTCCAAGAAATGTTACAGGTGGGGCAGAAGAGCTACCTTACTTTTGTCTACAAAAACTGCAAATATTGTAGTACTAAATGGTTTTCTCAAAAAGAAATAGCTTAGATAAATATTAAAAATTGTTCAAAAGTTCCGTAAGAGACACAGAAAGCCTGACGTCAACCGGCACCCACACAGCATCCCATTTAACCTTGAGGTAAGTAAGTACCGACCTACTCACCTGGGTTTCTTTATTGTTGTAAGCTAAAATTGGTAGTAGTAGGTACTGGCTGAAAATTAAACAATTAATAATAGGTAAGTACCTACCTAAGTACTTAAATAGATAAAACATACCACTAGGAAAAATATAGCAGCCTGTAGCTAGAAGAACCGACGTCGACGTCAAAAGCAGTAACGGCAATGACGTCATGGTGCGATCCACGCAAGAGTATTCCCACCCCCTTGGTGCACCATCACCCATCACACGATCTCATAGTCACTTCACAAAATCTGTTCATCAAAAAACGCAACAGTTTAAAAGGCCTTTTTGATCCGGTTTCCGTCAGATGACGCGCATTTTTCCTTTGTTCATCAATTTCCAGCACAAAAATAAAAAAAAAATTAAACCATAGTTTTAATTAGGTCAGATTTAAAAATTATAGCTTTGTCACTTCATTTATAATTTTCACACTTTCTCTACTGTTACAAACATTTAATCCGACGCAAACGTACTTGCTGATTCCGTACGATACGACGTAAGATTCTAATAAAACTATGAACACAAAGAGTGAATTAACTCAATCCAATGACCAAATCACTTATCAAAGTATTTAGATCAACATGTGGGACGTTCAAGACTGACTGTTGTGGATTATTTACTGATCCAAACGAAGACGGGATTCCATGACAAAGGCTGTTCAAGGACTGCCTCAGGCAGGGTTGAATGAAAACAAGCGAGCATGCGCACTGCAAACTTCTCTAATCCCATTTAACTCCGGAAAATTAATGGTTGCCTTCGCGTTTTTATACGTTTGAGGAAAATGAGAATATTATTAATGACTAATGAATGGGTGTTACATATTTAGGTAACTTCATTCACTTCCTTAATCCGAGTCGAGTGAATTATTACAAAGTACTTACCTACCTATACAAAATAAGTCTTATCTTGTTGCGCGCTGATCTGGGAAATAAAAATATAGGGCAATTGCAAATTATATTGAGTGCTACTCCAATTACCTATTGTTTACAAATTGTAGGCTTGGAGTGACTTAGACGGCACTTTGTTTCCAATGGTACGCTATGTTGCCTCCCACCCTCCTCCGCTATATTTTTAAGGGTTGTTGGCATGTCTTTTGTGTCGTGTTTCACACGTCGGAGTTACCCTACCAATCACTTCGAGGGACGCCGGGAAACCGTACCCTCGACCGCAGCATCTCTTCCCCTATGGCGCAAAAGGCCATCGGTAAAATGGACGACAGTGCTCGACCAATTATTGCAAATGAGCACTTACTATCATTTGTGCTCGCAATAAGGGGCATTTTCATTGTTACTAAGAGCACAGCTAAGAGTGAGTTTCACTGTTAACAATGCCATTGCAATTTCTGAGACTGCACGTTTTACTGTTTAAATTTCTTTCACTATAAACATTTGAGCCAAATTATGTAAAGAAACATCAATGTTTATTCTGTGGTGATAATACCCACCGGTTATAGGTATGTACTTGTGCATGGCCCGGCCTCTTCGTCAGTGTTAAGTCCGTCATAGTAAATGGAAATAGTGGGATACACCCCTCTCCCCCACCCCGAATCCAAGAGACCTAATCATACTTTTTGCTGGGGGTTCAAAAGGTATCCTTTCCCATGTTAAAATAAAATTCGTGGATCAACTTCAAATACGTTTTATTATCATGGTTTCTTCTATACCATACGACTAACTCTCAGTACATTTTATTGCATGTAATGGAGAATAAGAATTTACATTTACATATTGTATAAAAATAGGACTTGTAGAATCCTAAGATTCTAAAATGCATAATAGAACGAGAAATTAATTTACAAATTAAACAATCTTTCCTGTCCACTGCTAAAATGCAATGACAAAAATTATGTGCCCTTAATTCGAAGCTTTACACAAGTTAATAGTTCATAAATTGCAAATTGCACATGATTTAATGTTCTATGCAAAAACCACTAATGATAGCTACATTTGTACATAATTATTTATCACCTGTGTCTTTAAATTAGAGAAATGTGATGATGATGATGAATCAGTTAAATACAACATAACAGTATACAATTAAACATTCAGACAGACAAAAACATACAATAATTTTTATGATTCACATCTGCACAACTGCACACAATACGGGAAATGGTATTAGAAATAAATAAATTCACTATACAGTTTCATAAATATCGTCCAATGAAACTAAATGTTACCATCATCGCGCTTTGCTTACATATCACGAAAACCACAGCACTATTTTGTCGCTTACACTTTAGAGTTTGAATGGTTAAACCAATTGTCCGGAGAGATCTCTATGAGCTAGGCTATGTACACAGTATTTACAAATGGTCTAGGTGGGTGGAGCGCGTCGGTCGTAGTCTCGGCGGTACACCTCGCGCTCATAGTCCCGCTCGTCGTAGGGGTAGTCGGCGGCCGGCGGGTAGCCCCCCCGCCAGTCCTCGGGGTAGGGCCGCGCGCCCGCGAACCCCATGCCGCTGGCCATCGCTGCGCCCTCGTAGTATCCGCCGTACGGGGCACCCATGCCACCGCCGCCGTAGCCAGGGTATCTACTTCAAGAAAAAAGTAAATCTCAATAACATGAAATACAATCAATCACTCCTTTTACCTTATGTATTGGCGTCACAATTACTCAATACTTTATTGCATTTGGATCATAAATTAGGACAACATCATGAGCCAGGGCTCATGATGAGCACAGCAATAATACAATATTTAGGTTTATCAGAAATACAATAATAGCTTTTCAGCCTAACCACAACTGGACTTGCAAAGACTACTTTCAGTCCTCTTTTCAAATGGAATGACGACGATGTACCTATGCCATGCATGTACTTTGGCAGTTTGACAGTGACAGTTGGAATATAAGTAGTGTTTGGTGTATTAATCAATGAAAAACTAAAATATTTGTGGGCACGGTAGTGCAACCGCTAAGTCTAGCAAAATTATTAAATTTAGGTCCAGTTTAAAAAAATATTTAACTACTTAAATAACTAAATAATATAAATATAGATGAAGGTACGTAGAAGGTACCGAAAAAGAAAAAATAGAACTGTCTACCAAATAAAAAAGAAATGAGGTCCCATCAAACACAATACTTATAAAAAAAACAAGTCTCGCAACTCAGTTGTTCTATGGTAAAAAGTTGTGAGATCTAGATATGTGATACCAAGTTGGTTATTATTTTATTCAGAGTCTACTTTCTGTCTTAATACGTCCAGTCCCTAAGACCACGATCGTAGTCCATAACAATTGAAAATCAATTGTGTTTGGAATCTCCGTAGCATTAAGTTAATGCGTATAGTTCGTGCATTTCATGAATTTGCGCGGGCCTTAGATGTGTGTGTGGCAGTTTTGTTCGTTTTAACTGTCAACTAGCGTGTCCATATACGACTCACACATCTAAGGCCCGCGCAAATTCATGAAATGCACGAACTATAATAATTAACAGCATCTTATCATTATTTTCAATTGTTATGGACCACGATCGTGGTCTTAGGGACTGGACGTATTAAGACAGAAAGTCACGTAAGTAGAGACTGAATAAATAAATAACCGACTTGGTATCACATGGATCTCACAACTTTTTACTGTAGAACAACTGAGTAGCGAGACTTGGTTTTTTTTTACAAGTATTGTTTATGATCGGATACAATTCTATAACCTAATTTCACTGGAAGTCATGATTTACACTAGGTCTCTGTCGCTAAGAACACAATTTAAGATTTGAGGTGGAAAATCTACTTCCATTATTACTCTACAGACATAACTGCCATATATGTATATTCCTTACTGTACTATATTTTCTGTGAAAGTTTACATATTGTGGAGAATCAAAAAGTAAGACATCGATGATTTGCGTGTTTAACAGCTTTTTGTCACATATTTCGTCTCAGAACAAACATAATTATATGGTACGACTATCATTGCATAGTATAGAACAAAGCCGCTTTCCGCTGTATGTCTCTGTGTATGCCTATATATTTTTCAGCATTTCGTCCGGGCTTGTCACGGGTGTGCCGCCAGTATTATTATAAAATAAACTGATGTAAAAATCGAAAATGAAAGTAAAAATATACATGGTCAAAGGGACGTTGAGGCTTTGAGGCCAAACATAATATAACGTTGGTTGGTTTAGTTGGTGGTGATTTTCACCATAACTAGTGGTTCCTATATAGTCTTTTTAGTAATGTACAAGTGTAATAAGTGTAAAACAAACTCAATAAGTGCTAGATGCACTAAGCATCATCTCAAAAGTATATATATGTATACGTTACACGATTTTCGAACGTTGTTAGTAAACATACCTCCTTTTATCATGTATCCGGGAAGTGTTGCGGTCCCCGCGGTACTGGCGCGGGCCGGGGTAGGCGGGCGGCCAGGCGGCGTGCTCGGCGTGCGCGGCGTAGGGCGGGCGGGGCCGCGCCGCGCCGCCGCTGTCCCGCCGCGTGCGCGAGCGGTCGCGCTCCCCGCGCTCGCCGCGCTCGCCACGCTCGCCGCGCTCGCCTCGCTCACCCCGTTCGCCTCGTTCGCCACGCTCGCCCCGCTCCCGCTCGCGCTCCCTGTCCCGATCTCGCTCGCGGTCTCGATCCCTCTCCCGCTCCCGCTCCGACCGGCTCCGCTCTCTGTACAAATCGTCCTCCTTCAATCTATCCTTGCGATCCTTGTGCTTGTGTTTGTGTCTGGAGGGATGGAAGAAGCGATAGATGGCGATGAGGGTGGTGTTAGCAACGAAACAGAAACATGAGAACAGAAAGAATACATGAAGGCGGCACTTATAATGACTAATGGGGTGGATTATGGTTTACGATTTGAATTGATTAGTATAGTAATATGTATAGGATTCTGATAGGTTGAAACTACTTTTTCTAGCAATCGAAATAAGTTACGATGATCATGATAACTAAGACTGTACCTTTCATGTCTTTTGTTTTCGTTGGGCTCTGGATCACACTCTCCATCCTCTAACTTTCTTTTAATACCCGAAGTGTGCGGCGTCTTATCGCTGTTCTTATCTTTCTCGAGCTTCGGCTTCTTCTCCTTCTTTTCACTAGAGCCCTCAGTTTTTTCTCCTTTTTGTGACTTTGTGTGATTGCTATTGTGGTTACTTTTATTATTTGACTGTAAAGTTGACATTGTCAAAATTAGTTCCTTTAATTATCTCCACTAATCGTTTTGTAGGCAAATAAGTGTGTATAAGTTCAGTAAACAATACTAACCTTTTCATTTTCTTTGTGTTTTCCAGTATCTTTCTTTTTCTTTTGCTTGAGAGCGGCTTCCTCGTTCTTTTTCAGTCCATATTTGTATAACCTATACAAATTCTTAGCATCAAAGTTAGTGAACTTTGATACAAAGTACCAGAGATTACTTCTCCATTCCACTTTCTTTTCTGCATCAGGATATGCTTCCAAACAAATATCAATTTGCGTACCTATCTGTGTAAGGCACGTTCTGGTACGCGTCACCTGTTCAGATTCAGAAAGCGTTTGATCTGGATTGTCTAATGCACGAAGTGCCTTTTTAACTGGTCTCATTTTCTCTTTACACTGGAACAAAATATAGGTAGAATTAGTGCGGAAGTTACGAACGAATCGGCAATATCTCGAAGAACGCTGCTTGTACTGCGACTGGGGTACTAAAGAGAAAATTGAGAGATGGGATTCCACTAATCATATTACATTATCTAAAGGAATTAATTAAAAGATTTACTTGCAAGGATGGTTAACGATTAACTTTGTTTACCTCTTCAAACACAGATGGGTCCAAGTCACCTAAAACCTCTAACGCCCTGGGTTCATTATTGGCTGTGAAGTGCATGGGGCCTGCTGGTTTCTTTCTGCCCTTCACTTTTTCAATCTTCACTCGTTCTTTGTTATCCTTCTTTCTATTTTTCTTTTCCTTTTTATCGTTGGAGGTTTCGTCGTGTGTAGAAACTTCTTCTAATTTTGGTTTGGTCTGTAATGAGACAATAGTTTAGTGTTTAGTGGTACATATCACACCACAAAACGATACTGAAATGTTTAAAAAATTAAGATGCTCAATAACAATTTTATGATTTCTTTTTTGCATTCCAAGACTCTTTTCTATAATATTGAGGAAAATATCAATGGCTTAGAGAAAAGGTAAACCGTTACTCACCTTTTCCACTTTCACTTCATTTTTAGCAGGTTTATTATTGGCTTTCTTGTTATCATCGCCAGAGCTAATATCATCCTCTATAATATCCTTGGTCACAGGTTCTTTCGCTCCCCGTTTTCCTCGGGGTTTCCTTTGTTTTTGTTTACCATTCTTTTGATCCAGTAATTTCTTTATAAGCTTTAACAAATATTCTGCCCGAGACTGCAAATGTTTGGCTTGTGGCTTTTTATCTTCGTTAGTTAGTATTTTGTCACCTAATTCTAAAGATGAATCCATCTTTATGGCTTCCCATGAGCCCATACCATACTGGTAAATACCTGCAAGTAATTTGGAGTCATCTGATACTCCCCAGTCTGTATCGAAGTTAGCCGGCCTTGTTCTAAAATTACATTTAAATACTATTAGATACCAATAAAAATTACAATAGCAAATAACAAGTCTAAATGACTAATTCCTTTTACCTGAAATCTAGTTGCCATTTTAACCTTTCTTCTTTTGTTTCTGGTAAGAAATCGTCTAAAGGTGCCAACTCATTTTGGCAACTCGCTAAGGTCTTAGCATTGACTGGTACACCTCCCAATTTAAATGTTTTCCGAGCGTTTTTTTTGCCATCACTTGGCTCATCTGTAAATTTAAATCTAACATAAGTCTCAGGCTATACAATGAATAAAATATTTGTGTAAATTAATTACTTACTAGCTGCTTCACTTGTGTCATTCAATACAGTTTTACATCGTTCCTGAAGAATCTCACCAAGTTTCTTAAGATCTGCTAAAGGCTTTTCCTGTAGTTCAGCATCTATAGCAATACTGTCAAGATGCTTCAAGGGCGCCGAAAACTTTTTGTAACTCTTGACAAACTTTCGAATCTACAAAGATATTATAAATATAATATTCAGTATCTTCAAAACAACACAGCAACATTCTTGTATAGTGACTTTACAATAAGTAATTAGCGGGTTTATCACAAAAACAAAGGTTATTGCCCTTTTATAATTATGTTAAAGCCAATACCGACATTACCGCTAAATTGGGTATCATTACATTATATTCCTGCATAAAACTATACTATAGTTTTATTAATTATCTCCAGAGAAATTATGTAAACAACAAATGAGCAGTTTTCAAAGTTTTTGAACTGTCAATATACTCTGCCTACCTATAGTTTGTTCATTTCATCGAGAAAACTTGTGCAAACACACTTTCAGTGATTGTTCAACTTTTTAACGCAGTGCGAGGGCGAGGCCCTGTTCATAATAACAAATGTGTAAAGCAAAATTGAGGAATATTACTAAAAATGCACTCGCACTATGAAATTGGAACAGACAAAATAACAAAATCATGGCTGGTCATGCATGATATTAAAAATGAGACTTAGTAGTAAACTACTTCTTGAAAAATGTATTTTTGAAACTTGTGTCAAAATGTCCACTTTGCTAACTTTAGGAAACTCAGACAAAAAGAGTTCTTCATGAGGCACATTTTTATAAGCAAGTTCAGATTATTAAAAATTATTTTGTTTCAAAAATTATTTGATATCTTTTGTATGGCGTATTTTATTTCCAGTGTATTAGCTAATATTTTAAACCATTCTGTGAATACGATAGAATTTAACTAATTAACTGTGATTTTACCTCTTTTAAACAGTGACGTAGAAACGTTTACACCATGAATAACCATTTTTAATGTTTGTTTACAAAATTCTCTCTGTGAAATGAACAGACTAGAAGTGTCCCATCATTTCTTACATGCATAAATGCAAATACGAAATACTCTAATACACTGAAATTGTCAAATGTAGGTGCATAAACATACCTCAGCATCAGTGAACCCTTTGATCTTCTCCCTGTGCGAGGCGGGAGGCCTTCCGCGTTTCTTGGGCCTGTCGTCGTCGGCGCTGGCCTCGCCCTCGGACGCGTCGCTCTCACCGTCTCCATCCTCCGCGTCGCCTGAGCCGCGTCCGCGTCGACGTCCACCTGACACACAAAAATATTCATTGTAAAAACTCGCACTGCAGTCACTTCAGAATTTTCACACAACCCTAAATGTCTTGCAAGTTGCGCCAACTGCGTCTTCTTTAAAAATACAATCTTGCTATTTGTTGACAAGTCGAGGTTGAAAGAGATATCAGAGTAGATACAAATGATATGGGATTGCAAAGATACCAATGGCGTCGAAATGTATCCAGAAGGACCAAGATAGGTGGCAAGGCTTCATGCCCGTCTCGTAAATAGGTACTGAACATATTATACTTTTTTAAAGATAACTTTAAAGACAAATAATAAAACTTAGTACCATCATTATTTTGTTGCAAGTTCTTTCTTCTTGGTGGTAAATACAGGTCTTCCATTTCTTTATTTTTCTCTTCTTCTGCTATCGTTTTTCGCACATTTTCAGGGATAATATCGTCCTGTAAATGTATAATAAATTAATGATTGTAATGTCACTAATAATTAACAATCTGTCACTAAAATATTAGTTCAGATATTTTTAATAGATGAAGACGTAATGCTATATTGAATTGGTGTATTACCCAGTCTCTGCTCTCTTCTTCTGCATTCTCTTTTTTGACCTCTGTAATTGCCTTTTCTTCGTCGAACGCAAAACTAGCTACTTTGAACGCCGACAGAAGCTCGTCCCCTACCATAGCAGGACCCTCGTCGCGAGTCTCAGCTCGTTGTAGAATTTCATCAATATCACACTGAAATAAATGCGCAAATGTTACAAGTGTTCTAAATAGCCTTTAATCAATCACATGTAACTTTCTACTTACGACAAGTTCTTCTTCATTTTCATCGTCGTCTTTGAACAACTCTTCAGCACCGAATTTCAGTATGGCGTTCAAATCATCTTTGTTGAATGGGTTATTAGCAGTTGTTCCAGATGAATCCCGTTTGTTCAAGACTGTTCTACCGGTGGTGTCCATTCTCTGAATCACAAGATGATCCAATACCATTTTCCTCTTGGCTCTTTCTACAATATCTTCTTCCACAGACCTCGCCGTCACTAATCGATAGATGTTCACCTATATGCAATAAATTTGAAATACAATATAAGTATGAAGTCGAGTTAAACATCCAATAAATGTAAAGTCAAATTTCCTGTGCTGTGTATACCTGATTCTTTTGTCCGATTCTATGTGCTCGGGCTTGAGCTTGTAAATCATTTTGTGGATTCCAATCAGAGTCAAATATGATGACTGTGTCTGCCGTCGCTAAGTTGATACCCAAGCCTCCAGCTCTTGTTGACAACAGAAAACAAAAGTCCTGCAAGGAATACGCTATTAGAAATTGAACAATTACTTAACAGAATCTTTAAAGTGACATTTCATTTTAGCTCATACTTACTGAAGAACCTTCAGCATTAAAATGGTCCAGTGCTTGCTTTCTTATCTCGCCTTTTATGCTGCCATCAAGTCTTTGGAAAGGAAAATGTCGTCTTTGCAAATATTCTGCCAATATATCCAACATTCGAACCATTTGGGAGAATATAAGAACTCTATGACCTTTTTCTTTCAGCCTACATAGTAATTTATCCAATAACAGCAACTTTCCTGATCCACGCAGAAGTTTCTAAAAAAAATACGCCAATATTATAATATATAACTTGCTTTGTCACGAAAAAGTAATATAATGTCATACCTCCATAAAGTATATGTAATTTTAATAACATACCTCGACAGCATCTGTAGTAGCCAGAGAAGCCCTAGTTTCAAAATCTTCTGGCTTTGTCAACAGTGCATGATTACAGCACTTTTTCAATTCTATGACAATATTTATGAAAGTGTTTATTGATCCTTTGACACCCTTACGCAGAGCACTGTAATTTTTTGTTAGGATCCATTTATAATATTGCTTTTGTATTGACGTCATTTCTACCCTGAGAATTTGTTCGACTTTGGCTGGTAGAGATTTCTCTACGTCTTTCTTTTGCCTCCTAAGTATGTAGGGCTCTAGTTGCTTATGCAGTCTCTCATAGCCTTTTGTTGCAGCATCTTCATGGTCCTTTTCAAAATTTTCCCAAGCGTCAAACCTAAAAACAATAGCAACAATGTGTAGTCTTCATTGATATGCATTTCCAGTCAATTAAACTCAAATTAAGAAAATACCTTAAAAAAGAAGGATTCAATGCTTTGAAATCCACAAATTGCACAATATATATTTTGAATTATTTGAGTAATAATGGTGGTGTCTTATTTTATATTAGGTGATATGTATCTAGATAACTTACTTATAAGGCATAATGAAGTGCAGCAGTGCCCATAACTCTTTCAAGGAGTTCTGAAGTGGTGTTCCAGTAACCAGTAACCTATGATTTGAATCGAATTCTTTTAATGCTTTGTAAAGTAGAGAATCGTCGTTTTTTAATCTGTGAGCTTCATCCACCAATATAACAGCCCAGCTAAACGACTTTAGAAATTGCCGGTCTTTTAGTAAGATCTCGTATGTCGTTAAAATGGCATTGAATTTCAACCTTTTGTTACTAGCGAAACTCCATTCAAATTGCCTGATCTGAAATTAAAATATTTATTTTTGGATTACCAGTTCAAAGAAAATATTTGACCAAAATCATTATAGACACTTCATTAATATTATATAAGAACTTACTATATCTCTACTGCCAACATCGCCAATATAGGTTACTACATTGATATCTGGTGCCCACTGTACAAATTCTCGTTGCCATGCTGTCATTGTACTTAGAGGAACCACACACAAAAAAGGTCCATACAGTGACTGAGACTTGAAAAGGTAATACAAGAAACATATTGTCTGCAAAAAAGAAGAAGTATTAGTTTACCTTACCACTTCAACACAATGTTGGAAGATTCCATTTTAATCAAAAAGTTCGAAATAATATTTTGTACCTGTATAGTTTTTCCAAGACCCATTTCATCAGCGAGAATAACAGAATTATCTTTACACCAGGAGTGTATTAGCCAATTCAAACCATCCATTTGGTAATCTCTCAACACAAATGACTGCAACAAAATCATTACATGTTAATAGGTTTTAATCAGTACACAGTGTTTCAACAATAATCTTATAATAATTTTCAAACATTACCTGATCTTTCCCCATGTATTCTGGTTGTTCTTTCACATGGTGGAATTTTGGCCTCCTTCTAAGTACAGGGCAATGTCTAGTGGGGGTAGTTTTAGCTGCTTCTCTATATTTGAAATGTTCAACTTTCTCAGGCCATCTTCTTTCTATTAGTGATGAATCTTCCCATGTTGCATCTACATAAGGAAGTGACTCCCATTTGCAGAAATATTCATGGGTTGTACCACCATTTTCCAATTCCCGTGTTTGTTCGGCTATAAATAAAGTTCATAGATAGACTTGAACCATACAATTTTAACACAGTAAATCAGATGATGTCTTGGAGAATTCAAACCGACCAAAACCAAGTGGTGCTACAAATTGCCTATAAATTAATCATATGAATTGTTTGCACTACGTCACATAGGCAAAAATGTGGAAGAGTATATAAATGCTATCACCAATCAATAAGCCAATAGTTGACCAAAACAATCAATGTATGGCAGTCATATGTAACTAAAACATCAGTGTTATGTTTAATGAGACAAAGAAAAATTAACTTGTCTGTCTAATTACTTTTGTGGACTATATATTCAGCAATGTGAAATTCAATGTAAATATTAAAATCTTCAACAACAGGTCTATAGTTCTAGAGAAATGAATATACATAATTGTTACTCTGACTTTATTTAATTTTACTTTCGCTTTGCAACACAATAGATCAACCACACATTATTTAGCACTTACAAAAAGCTAAACTATTACAATTATTTTCTGTCGAAAAATAACAGCATAAATACACTAACTTTCTATTAGGTCTATACCTGGCAGCTTGAATATATTATATCTGTGTAATATGAAATATCTTACCTATAATTCTTTCTACATTATTGTAGGTCTTTATCAATTCCTGTTGTAGCTCTGCTTGGCATTCAAAGTAGTCAATATCTTCAGGTCCCGCTTGTTGTCTCCACCAAGAAAGTTCAGTCTCCTTTTTGATAAAATTTTCTAATTTTTTCAATCCCTTAACTTTTTGTTCATGTAGAGTCTTTTCAGACTCCCAAGTATTGTGAATATGTGACCATCCCTTCCACTTGATTAGGTACTGTGGCTCAGTATCATTCTCATCATTTGGATCACATCCCTCATTAAGATCTCCATGTTCCTCTATGTGATAAATTGTAGTCACATTCCCAGTGACTGCACAATGAGAAGAAGACATTAGCTAAAATTTAACATGTATATTTGCACCTAAATGCAAAACAGAACAAAATATATGCAATAATAAACATAGTGCTAAACAGTAGTGGTTCACAACTCAAAAGTAAATAAAAAGTTTTCTAGCTGTTAATACCGCACTAAAGTGGATATTGTATAGATTAGAAACCCAAGCTGCAAATCACCACAGTTTACCATAGGCAAAAAATTTGAAACATCATAGGTACCTCCTTTTTTCCCTCTCCTTTGACCTAAGACCCTTTCAATAGTTTCACTATGATCCTCAGGTTCTGGTTCCTCATCAGCTTCACCACCTTCAACCTCAAGTAAGTCAGAAGAGTCAGTTTGTTCATCACTAGCTTCCTTATAACTCACCGCTGTAGCACCCCTTCTTGTTGCAGTTCTATTTTAATAGATAAAAATTAGAGTTAATTTAGATCTGGGTATTAGTTTATAAAATGAATGCTTTAAGACAAAATTTCACCTTTTATTGTCATCATCTGATCCATCAGATGTTTCATCATCATCACTTGAAAAATTTCTTCGTCTCGCTGGTTTCTTTTTTCTTAGAGGTATACTTCTTTGGCCTGGTCTTTTTGAAGGAGGTGGAGGGGAGCCTTTCAAGTCACTGTCACTATCAGATGATGCAGAATTCCATGAGTCACTGTAATTTTATTCCAAAATAAAAACCTCATACACATTGGCATAAGCATTTGTAATGAATTAATAGTAAAATAGCAAACCTTCGTTTTCTACCTCGCCTGCTGTTACTTTTTCCTCTTTCACTTGAATCGCTATCAGCAATTTTTAACCTATCTGGCTCTTTCCTTGATCTTCCTGATCTTCTTATTCCATATATGTCAGGGTTTTCTTCCCATAAATCTGACTTTATTTTAGAATGGTTATTTCTTTGCAGAGATTTGGAATGTGAGTCATCTGACCACCCTTTATCATTATCACTATGCTGCTGATCAGATTTTGACGAATTTGCATTTGCATATGTATTAGGAGATCTTGTACCATCACTATGATGAGATCCTTCTCCCTCAGAGTGTGATCGATCTGAACCAGATTTGCGCCCAGATGCAGATCCAGACGAACTTGATCTGGAATCACTACAACAGCAAAAAAATACCAATAAATAAATTACAAAAGCTTTAACCTAAAGTAAGTTAAGAACTACATGATTTCTACATTTTTTTTTTTATAAAAATGTTCTTTTAATCTTATCATTCAGTAACCAAAGATTTGCATAACTCAAAGTACCAGATATTTAATTGATTGTTCACATAACTAAATATTCAGCAAAAATTACCACATAAAAAATAAAAATGAAACAACTTAAGAAATAATTTAATACTAACCTATCGCTGCCAGAGCCTGATCCACTGGAGTCGCTTTTTCCACCTTTATCACTCATTGATTCACTTTCAGAATCATTCCCAAAAGACTTCTAGAACAAAAAGAAGATGATAATTATATGAAAACATGCCAAACTAGGCGGAGAACAATAACAAACATCAGTGGTACCAACTCACACACAAAGAATATCAAAATTTATAAAAGTTATTCCAAAAATTAGAACTAGAAAAGACAAAATTGAGTTACATGTTAATGTACATTGAAATAACCACACAACCAATTTTTAAGTGCAGTAATATGAAAAAATACTTCTGCTATGTACTAACAGTACAAGTGTTCCTCGTCAAAAAAATATACAAAAAATTAAAATACTTTTTTTATTGTACGACACATTTAGTTGAACATTTATTGTCTGACTTAATTCTATATTAAGGTATCCAGTGTTTAGTCATATAGGGCACTAAAGGCACTGACCACAGGCAATGTTTTGATAAATATAACCTCTAAGGCTGTTGTTTATCTGCACTAAACTACCAAATTCTTGAAAAATTATATAGAACTGTGGCCAATTTTTTATAAAAAAAATTGTTGAATATGATTCAATTCAGGAATTATATACATGGGCATGATATACAATAACTTTAGTACTAATATGAAGCTTCAGAAACATGTTATTTAAAAGTTTTAAGGTAAAATAAGGCAAAATATAATCCCAGATTCAGAGGTGCCTAACGAAAGATTACGTAACACTGCATGTTGGGAAATATGATTTTGTGGATTCCGGGAACATTTTAATACAGAAAATCCACTGATAACAATGTAAACAATCACAGAAAATCCGAAAAAGAGAATTACGTCTTAGAAATTCAACAGTGTCCAGAGCCACACCCCAAGGATCGAGAACATTCTGCTTATGACCTCAACATCAGAAAAATGTATTAGATTAAATTTATTAATTTTTATCGATAGAAAAAGCTTTCAAAACACTCACCTGGTGCATTTTGTAGAATTGGAAAGAAAACAGCTCTACTTATATAATGAGCGACTGAAATTCAGTTTCGCTAAACCTATTGTATTTAAATGAGTCTAAGAAAACACTTTTATCAATATTATTGACCATATTTTCGTAATAATTCAGCAAAGTGCAAAAAATTATTTTGCTGTAAAATATTGTAAGGCGACGCCATTTTGTCGTCGCTAGATCTGCTGACGACAGTACAGATAGATCTAATTTTTTTCCACTTAATTATATCAAAAACCGCTTATACACAAACAAATAACAACAAAAAAACAAAAAATGTAACTCAAGTCGACTCAAATACTCTGTTCTACACTAGAAACGCTGCTACACCGCGAACAACCAGCGAAACTCGGAAGCTACAACCATATTGCCCGTGTCTGGCGCACAATGTGTTCGAAAAAAAAAATATAGCCAGCTTTGATCTAATGCGTCATTTCCGCTGGGTTAAAATACACTTTAAGATGTTTCCACTAAAAGTTTCCAGACTAAACTGTACATTTATGTTTAAAATCTCTTTTTTGCTACTATTGCCCCGTATCGCAGATACAAGTTAAATTGTTTATCCTTATGGCAGAAAGGACTTAGAAGTGTTGGTCCTCAGGTACAGTCAAGGGGAACCTTCGGGTGCGAAACACTTCCGGTTTTATTTATAATGATCGAGTTATTATTGTTTTCGTCGTTAAACCTGAATCACAACGACCAAGAGTGAAAACTCTCAATACAGATATTTTAATTAAGATAGCCGAATGTGTTACGCTCCTGATGTACTTGACTGTACCATACTTAGACCAAAAACAATTACTAAACTTGCAATCAGAAACTGACGTTTAGATTAAAACGTGACAACGATAAGATAAACATGCAGGAGTGAAAGAGTAAGTGGCAATATCTTCTGTCCCTTACTGCGTACCAGGGTAAATCTGGATCCAAACTGTCAAATTAGTAGTAAAAGTGACAGTTTGGATCCAGAAGGTTTTCATTTTGGTGGTAAAGAGACAAACTGAGGATGGTACGCGGCTTGCAAGTCTAGGTGTGTTTGATCTGAAATACCATATCTAAAATACCTACTTAAATAAAACCCTTGAGCTTTTTCACATAAAATAACTCCGGGGGAGTGAATAACTTTTCAACGTAGTTAAAAAGAAAGTAACTATCTACACGTGGGTAAGACCGAGGGTGGTGCACGCGGCTTGCAAGTCTAGTTGTGTTTGTTCTGAGGTCGGCGTGCCATAGATCACCGACGAAATTATCCAAAAAATTAGAACGAAAGTAAAGCATAACATTTTTAAGGGGCGGGCGCGGCGCATTCAATCTATCTAGACGTTATATTTTTATATTCTTTCTCTTTCAATATAAGGGACGTTCCGTTATACATATGTTGAATTTTGAATCGAAGCATCGAAGTTAATCGTTCGATACTTTTATATAATATTTCGTACATAATATCTTCTTTGATGTTTAGCATTAGTAAGTACCTAGTTATTATATAAAATCAGAACTTATATGTAGGTAAGCATAATTAAGTGTAATAATGAAAATACAGAATATTATCTATCTAGCGATTCTCTCTGGCGATTCGACATCTCACATCAGCAAAAGGAATGTGGAATTTTCTTTGACGTTTATCTGACAGATTTTCGGGCGGAGAACTGTCATTATTGCCAACAAACTTTGTTTGGAAAGTATGACAGTAATGACAGTTCTTCGCCCGAAAATCTGTCAGAAAAACGTCAAAGAAAATTCCCCATTATTTTAAGCTGTTAGATGGTTGTCAAATAAAGGCGAATTTTCAAGGCCCTTGTTTTTCTTAGATTATGATAGATTGCGCTAGATGTATTACGGGGAATAAATGTCAACGAAATGACCAACTCAAGCAGTCAATATTGAAGATTAAAGTATTTTTTTATTGTTTGCTTATATGTTACAAAAGTTTCTTAAGTTTGAATAACTTTCCCTAGTAATTAGAAACATAATAAAATATAACTGACAGAAGTCACCCTGGGTACCTACCAGCGACAACGAGATAAGAATTTTTTGGAGGTTGAAAATTCTCCATTCCCCATCATTATCAATGCCAGAGTTTGAGAGATCATATTAAGTTGCAACGATTCGAGTTTTCAAATTTACAGATACGGCTGCATGGTTAACACGCCTTTGCAAATTGTTTTGAGTGAAGAAAAAAAAGTTGCCGGCTGATCAAGATTTGAAAGCTTTGACCGCAACAGCTTTGACAGCTGTTGCTGTCATTTTAATTTGACAAATTGTCACAGTTTGACGTTTGTCGCCAATAAATCTCAGTGAGACCAAAAACAACGTTGTGTTTGGTCTGAGAAATAAATAAATTATTTCGTCCTCACTTGTTAATATTTGGCGAATTTGGAATTTATTGTTCGATAGCCGTGTATTTCAAAATGTACCGGAGGTTTTAATACAGTGGCATATCTTTTGTTGGCCGATCGGTATCATTTTGTCCAGTTTTATTTTATAAATCTGTGTATTTCTCTAAGTGCCGACAACACATCACATGTGAGAAGAATCCTGATACCTGTTTATATTTGTTTGAAGTATAACCGTCTAATAATTCTGAAAGGGTCATAAAAATGAATACCTATATACCTCAATGTGGCTGGCTGTATCGTCATTATATCACGAAGCTATAATTTCCGAAGACTACTGCTTTGAGTAAAAATGAATATTTTAGAGCTTCCTACTGAAATCTTACTTATCATATTGAAACATCTTGATACAAAGTCACTTCATAATGTTTACAATGCATCCCAGTACTTGCGGAAGCTTACAATAACATTTGGTGTGGTGAAATCATTTGACATCTCAAGGAGTGTGCTAGCTTCTATAACAACTCTTGGAAGATCATTCTTCAAGGAAGTATCCAGTCACATTGAAGAAATAAACTTGTATGCAGTACAAGGTGTAACTAAATCATCTATACTTGTGGCATGTAAAAAACTAAAATGTTTAAAAACAATAAACTTAGCATTTACCACCATAACCATACCTGATTTAACTGAAATTTATGCAAGATGTCCAACAATAAAAAATGTAACCATCAATTTCAATTTTGGACAATCGGGTAAAATATCTACAGCATTGTTGAATGAGACTGTAGAGTTATTCAAACACTTTGAAAATGTGACATTTGTGATTAGTTGTAGCTATTTGAGTAATCTCCCCCTGTATATTTTGGAGACGGCTAAAGTGAGATCTATAAAGCTTCTATTAACTTCATATAACTTTATATCGAGTTACTGTGAGGTGCCTTTGGATTTTGTTTGTAATGTGAATCAGTTTAGTGCTTTAATATGCAGTTGGAAGCTTGAAAATACTTATCACAATTATATCTCTACTATGGGTATTGCAAAGTATCTTGTGCTAGAACATTATGAGTATATTCTACTTAATACAGTTATAAATGAGTTGAGGATTAAATGTTCGAAAGTTTTCAAAGGTTTCTTTGAGAAAGCATTTTCAATTCCTGAAGAGACAATTTGTTATGAAATTAACTACCAAAAACCAATAAAAACATGTGGTAATACTTCTATAATGGTCTGGAAAAAAGAAACTACAGAATTTAATGATTTGTTTTTTGAAAGATTATATAATAAACTTAAGGATTCATTTCCATGTTCTTTAAATTTACCGAATATGGATATAAATTGGTACAATATTAAAGTCATACAGGAAGATCACTCGACTTTAAATGAAACAATGGAACCTTTGTTTAAGAAAAGAAGAATAGCCCCTAAGAATGTAATTTTATCGTACAATATTCCATTTGTAAACTATAAAGAATTGCAATTAAGTTTTACATTTGATAATTGTTTAAAGAACCCTATTGCTTTCCCGAATCAAGCAGAGTACATGAAGAAAATTACATATTTAAGTCTGAAGGCAACAAAAGTATCTTTGAGTGCAGATTTATTTTCAGTCATCTTTACTAGTTGTATTAAGTTAGAAACTTTAAATGTAGAATTACCTTTATGTTCCCTACAGTTAAGTAAATCGGTTTCACACAGCAAAAGTTTAAAAAATATTAGAATAGTAGATACAAGGTTTAGCTACAATGTCTTATTTGAATCTTTAAGTCAATGTGAATTTATAGAAAATATTCACATAATAGACAGAAATTGTGAAAATCCGAGTTTAGTAAATGTACCTTCTATAATTCAGAAATGTAAACATCTTTATAACTTCTACATGTGTTGTTCCAATATGTCAAAAACTTTTAAAAGTAGGAATTTGAAAATTATGAATGATGTTAAAAGAAAACATAATAAAAATCACATTAATATTGAATTACACAAAGCATATGATGATGAAACATTTGGTTTTGGTCCATTCGTTGAGGTTTTCAAACTTAATCCATTAAAATTAATATGATAGATATGTTTTAAGAAAACTGAGGGCAGTGAAACAGCTTTTAAAAGTGTTTGTTGCTATAAGATAATGTTTCTATTTCTTCAGTGTATCAATATAATTGATACTTAGTCCAATTAATGTGCAATGTGATTTATTATTATTATTTAATGTTATTTATTTTTTAAGGATTCATCTGGTGATCACTGACCAGTTTTTTTGTGATTAAGCAGATGTATTTGGGTTGATCCCACCATTGCCCTTTGCAGTGGTAATTTTGGCATGACACTTTTTTCTAAACAGTCCTATTGCCCATAATAGATTTTGTGGGAAAATTAGAGCCATTATACAAAGGTTGCTCTCTATGTGTACTATACAAATCAAATGTGGGACCAACCTAATTATATATTTTGTGCTAAAGAAATCTAGTGTGAAATCAAATAGGTAATATTTTATTGATGAAATGATTTTACTTTATACTGTACATATCTAAAGAAAATATTTGTATATGTACCCTGTCATAATACTCACCCTTATGATAAATCTTCTTATTATATAAAAATCAATTGATGTTTGTTAGTCTCGCTAAAACTCGAGAGTGGCTAGACCGATTTTTCTAATTTTGGTCTTGAATTATTTGTGCAAGTGCAGAGAAGGTCTAAAAGGTATATTTCTTCCAATAGACGGGGTACAAAGTACGGCAAGACAATTGTTTGTTGGGACAGCTAGTATTCAATAAAAATCATTGATGTCATTGAGTCTTTTTATTAATGAACATATTATATACCTAGGTACAAACAGAGTAGGTAGGTACTTATCTATTATGGAACTTTGGCTATAAATGCTGTTTGAGATTGCAATGTTAGTTTGAAATCAAACCAGCCAGGGTCGACAACTGTGAGAAATTGGCAAAAAAGTAGGGCTATACCTACAGCTCTACTTTGTAAGTATGTAGCAGTAGCAGTGGCGTGCATTGGCTTTTACGACAAGGTAGGCAGTAATCCCCAAGAATTGACACCTATGTATAGGTAACTTGTCCTAGCCTACCAATCAACTCATCCACAAAACACAGGACTTCGTTAGCCTATGTCGTAAGTATAACAAAAACAGATCTAGCGATATCTCTATTATTAGGTCGGGTAACCAAAATACTAAGGTAGGCTATGTCTTTTTGCCTATATGGTGTGCACGCCACTGAGCAGTAGTTATCGGTTTATCATGCTACAGTTTTCTTTCTCATCGCGAACTTGGCCAAGACGAGGGAGAGTGTCCCGAGAGCTGCACTGCCTCCACAAGCGTATGTCAGCACTCCCCTGTAGTACTGCGGGCAATTCTTGGTATTGGTGCATTTGCTGTGAAGTATAAGAATGTTCCTTTAGTGTCTGGTTAACATTTTTATTATAGCTAAAGTAAAAAACTTCGTCGACAGCGGTGGTGTTAGACCCTATGGGGGATGTGGCAAGCACTAGAGACGTGTCGTCCCGTCAATTCAAGTAGGCATTTGTAGTCCTGGATTACTAAATATGGGTATGTACAGTTCAATACCTATCCAGTGTCTTAGGTATGAAAATTGGTAGTGCATTGTGCGGTAGGTGACCTAGATGACTTGTTATGGTAACGTGCGCTGCACAAGGGTAGATGGTTAGTTCGGTTCCTCGCCGCAAATGCCAGTCCTATATAGGACGTTTGTGCAAGGAATGCACTACTACCACCTAAAATAAGCCCAGCCAGGCCGTCAAAGGCGTAGTGTCGGTATCTATAACAGATTTATGTAAGTACCTATACGTAGGCACTATACATTATTTTATAATAATATAATAAAACCTTAGCCACCTACGAAGGTAACTGAAAGCTGTTGACAGCTTCTCAGCCTTACAGAATTATCTATAAACAAGTAGGTAGACATTCTAGGAAGGGGTGAATGAAGTATTGTGCACATAAACTTACTAGTTTTCAATAGCCACAACGGCTATCCCCGTAACTAATTTGTCAGCGAATGTTACTATAGAGTAGATGGCAGCGCCTTGCTCCGTGTGTGGACCAATTAGGTTGGCTGTCATGCAAAGACTGGATACCAGGGTGATGGAACTGCCGGCACCTAGCAAAATACAAAACAACGGTAGATGTAAGATACCTAGTCATGATCGTTACATCAAGTTTGTTACTTATTATCAAATTTGCTCAATGTAGATTATTAGGCACCTACGAGTATATTATATAACTAATGTACGTATTTCTTGAAGGTTCTCATTCATATTATACTTATGTCACTAATAGGAGACATAACTTATTAGCCTATTGCCGTCCGTCCACTAGGTACCACCTAATGACAACTTTTGGTACCTGCCTATGCACTTAGAATTTCTAGCGCTGGTAGGTATTTCTTCAACTTCATTCCGTTAGGGATAGACATGGAGTAGGTACTGTCAGAGTGTCCTTTTGATTGGGCAGAATCATTTGTACCGGGTTATCTTGCATTGCAATCGCGAGGTTGTAGCTTGAATGGTTGGACTCTTCACCCCCGTTCACGTTGGGTTAAATACGCTTGGAGAACCTTGGGCATTCTTAAGACTTTACTCTTAAGTGCTTATGCTTACCTCCGCTTGGGAAGATGTTTAATAATTTCGTTGTCCGGGTGGTGATAGAATCTGGTAGTTTTATCAGTAGCTAGTTCCTACTCACTTAATTAAGACTATCTATACCTAAGTAGGTACTGTAGTACATTCAGGTCACTTACCTATAAGAGCTGCCACAAGGTAAATCTGTAGAATACTTGCTTCTGTGTCTATTGCCATGGCTATCCATAAACAGCTTACCAGACTCAGAAAACTACCAATCAAGTAGGCAATCTGAAAGAATATAATAGTGATAACAGTAGAGAGAACAGATTGCGAATTGTGGAAAATTCCTGTCATATTTATCCCGGTAAGCTATATTTAGATCGATAACCGGCAGTCAGGAAAGATTGCGTGAATCCTGCCGGTTCCTTTTTTACAAGGTCCTAGATTACGCTCTAAGGTGATTCAGTTATACAGAATGTCCAACAGGATATGATTAGTATCACTAACTCACTTTTAAGAACGTATATGTCCAACATTGTTGGACATTCAAATCGATTACAAAAGGACCGTCCCTAACAAAATTTAATACACTCGCAATGGACTTTAATTTCTTTCCAAAACGCCCTTCACTGGCATTTATTTGACATCATGGTAACTTCGCAATGTTACTTACGGGTAGGTACTTTGATACCATGCTTAATACGGTTTACAATATTCTGTCGTCTAACCTGGTTGCCACACTTGCTGATATTGCTTTTTAACAGTATAGATGCGAATAACGAGGATACGTAAAGCACCAGAGGTACACTGGCCACGAGCTCAGACCCCACAGCAGGGTTCACAGCCAGCCGCTCTTCCAGAAATAGAGGGACGTATACGAGACTCAGCGCCCAGTATAGACGCGAGAAAACGTACCTGGAAATAAAATAAATGGTACTTATTGAAAACCCGACTTTATAATTGTATTGAACTAAATGTAGCCTAGTCGTCGTGGATAACTGGATTTGCAACCGGAGGTATTGGGTTTGAGATTGGCTACACTACTCTGAGTGCCAAAGGGTTTTTGAAAAATAGATTATGTACGGTCGGCCAAGAAAGTCGTCTATCAATGTTGATGATATTGTGACGAATAAAAAAAGGAACCTTATATTATATCCAATGACATTAATAGGAGTTTCAACCATGTGATGGACTGGTGGTAGCCCAGATTCTCGGCCAGTAACAGTGAATTTGTATGAATACTTACAGCAAACTAGCTTGGTAGAGCAGCGGCATTTTTAAGAACTTGACGACCCTGGACATGTAAGTTTCTGGGTCTTTTGGACTCGGCAGTAGCGTAGTAGAACCATAGACCTTCTCTTGGTCGATTGCCTTCGACCTGGGATCTCGAAGTTTGAACACGCAGTGGAATAATATGTAAGATACTACTCCTATTGCTGATATCGTTATAGATACATCCTAAAAAACGAAATAAAGAACTTTAAAAAACTATTTAGGTTTCTTAAATTTTTGTACCATACTATATTATAAACTAGATGACGCGGCAAGCATTGTTTTGCCAATTTACATTAACAGTTTTTCTCTGATATTATACGTATGTATCATACATAGAAACATTCCTCAAGAGTGACTCTGTCTATTAAAGAAAACCGTATCAAAGCCCGTTTCGTACTTTTAAAGATCTAAACATACATAGGGTCAGACAGCGAGAGGCGACTTTATTTTATACTATGTAATGTTTTCTCCCTTTCTTCATAAAGAAAACGACTTAACGCATTTACGAAACATGGTTAGGAGATTATGCCCTGGATTAGTAGATACATAGGGAATATTCTATTCAATAGATTTTAACGGGAATAGAACTCGCATAACCTCTATAAATTCTGCAATTTTTTATTTAATAACCAATTATACAAAAATCTTGATGGGTATTATCCGTTCTTTCAGACAAAAAGACAGAACGAAAACAGGAAAAACCATACAGAATATTACATAGGTACGTAAATTAAGTTGTCTCCGTATGCCTTAATTGGAGGAACAGAATTGTGGAAGTCGCCCCCGAAAGTAATATGGAGTTTAAAAACATAAATTGCAATATAGGATAATCGCATAGTCCTCTAACACCCCGCGGTCTCTGTGTATAAGAAGATTTAAAGCTGTATTTTTCTTGGTTTCAGTCTAGCGCCAGCTTGTTTAGAACAACAACAAGATATTACCTAATTTAATAGGAAAGAAAAGTAGAGCTCACCCTAAATTTGTAGTCATCTCCGGGACCTATGAAGGTACTGTAGTTTGTAGCCCGAAGAATGGCCCATGTTATCATGTATACAGCAATACTGGATGTGACCGATGCCATATATCTGTAATACATTTCCGTCGAATCTGAATATTACTATAATATATCGGAATCATACCATAAGTTTTACACGAAAATGAGATTAATTAAAAATGTCTAAAGTTGCTCGTTAATAAAAAAAGGAACACATTTCTATTGTACCCACATACTAACATGTACCTACATAAAATTACATTCATAATGTTTAATGTAGTGGATGGAACCTTTGGATACATAGAGCCATACTTTGTTTTGATAAATAAATAGTGACGAAGTAAGTGGCCAGCATATTCCCCAATAAATAATACATTTCGGCAAACTTTATTGCATCCTTCGCGGGTACTTATTGGAGGAAAAACTCCACCATGAGTTTTACATCACAGAACGGTACGGGACGTTATTTATTATTGTTTGCGACAGTTTATTTTTATCGATTGTTATTTACAGCCCAACATTTTTTTCATAAGTAGGTACTAAAACTAATGCGGCTGACTGCAGCTGCCAACAGCACGTGTAGCGACTGCGTGTAATTAACTGCAACCACACGACTAGTTTCTATTGTTTTCTTAAGGTGCTATTGAGGTTCTATTCTATGTCGGTTTTAGGTTGTTCATGATCTAATTCATTCATAGTTAGATTCATACTAGTAATCTGTCATTGTAAGTTACATACGTATTAATAATTCGCAATGACAACACTTATTATTTACGAAAGAAATGAATGACTGCATACGCGGACACTTACTTATATGTCATCAATCTTTGTGAATGTGAGAAATAATTCCAATTTTATCTAGACACCTTAGTTTATCTCTTAATTACATTAGATACCAAACCGCTTATTACTATATTTTTATCATAAGAAGTGGTTGAAATTATCCACTTATCGTCTTACAATAATCTTTATTACTATTATCTACATTACATTGTTTCGTATCAAAATTGCAATTGTTATTTATACATACCATAATTCAAACGTAGATTACCGCGTTTAAAAGAAGTATGACAATATTGTAAGGTATAATCTACGCAATGTAGAGGTAGGTATATCTAATTGTTAACCAGTCGGATGTCATTACACACTTCGCTATACAGGGTTCTGGTTGTTATCAGTTTTGGTTTTATTACCTGATTGAAGTGAGTTCAGATCTCACTTGGAGATTGTCCGATATCGACGGGATCATGGACAAGTGTGAGATTTGGACGATGGCCCAACCGATTTGGAAGAAGATGATGAGGACCGCGTAGTAGAGAGGCAGCCACCAGCTGAGGTATTCAGCTTCTCCTCGACATCCCCAGCATCGGATGAACAGGAGGGGGAATGTGCAGCTCACGAGAATGCAACCTGTAGACATACAACCATATTTTTAGATAGGCATCGAGTGACAAAATCATGCAGTCAGTATTATGTGTTTAT
>SJJU01001289.1:41670-64607 GCA_012932125.1 Conopomorpha cramerella | reverse complement strand
AGTACTTTTCACGCCACCTTCGGCCAGGACATCACCAATCTGGTCTGTATATGTCCTTCTGGGGCGACCTCTATTCACTCGGCCCATTACATCACCCATATAAATCTCTTCACCCATATAAATTCACGTTTAAAATGCGGTGGATAGAACCTTGATCACTTTTAGCTTAACAGTTAACATTTACATAAACTCTAAGGGTATTGGCTAAAGATGGCCAGCTTATCGGACAATAATCCCTCTCAAAAAACTGCATACACATAGTCCCATGTGCAGAGGATATCTAGAAGCGTCAGAAGCGGTAATCGTTGAATGGGCTCTTCCACATCAGGGAAGAAATCCTCAGTAACCCGAGGTCCAAGAAGCCTTTGTTAGACCAATTTCTCAAATATATCTAGTATTAAGCACTACACAGGCCTTGTATAATATATGATGTTGGTAAGGTAACTAAGTTGGCACATGTCACGAGATAATAAGCAGCGAAATATAGTTTTAGGTGAATACGAACACACGATATATGCTTTTATTGTGTAATGCAAAGTATTGTTCGTTTGATGTGATGATCTCACCTGTCAAATGCCACGTCTTCTTGGTGCTGTATCTGTCAGCAAGAAACCCGACTATTGGTGTTGCCACGGCATCCACCACTTGACCTGGAACGGAATTAAGTCTGTCTAAGTTGGTAGGGAGTTACATAAGTCGATACATTTTGTATAGTCGATCGACTCTAAAATTAGTCTGAGTTGGTGCTAGCCTCACATAACAACATACGTCGTTATAGAAATAAGAGGGAAGTGTTATCATCGAGAACTCGTTTAGACACATTAACAGGTAGTTTCTACGAGGGTGGAAGGAGATTACCAAACACTCTGTGCCCAAGTCAACATCCCCTGCACTTGCACACTGAAATTTAACGGACTGTGCAGTGCCAGTCGATTGAAAACAAGCTACATTAAACTTAGTAATTCAACCCCCGACCCAGACATTAAATAGAACAAGGACGTCTGAAAATAGGATATAAGTATCCAACATACATATGTATATCTATGATAATCAATACTTAGTATAAAACAAAGTCTCCACCCCCTGTCTGTCCATATGTATGCTTATCTTTAAAACTACGCAAGGTATTTGATGGGCGGGCGGCTAGTACTTAATGAAGTCGGTTCCTTTTTCCTTAAAATTATAACTAGACAGAGTGGAAGCAAGAGGAAGGTTTATATGTTTTGTTTTTAGTTTTATTATGATGATTTTTGTTATATAATTATGTATTTTTATTTTATAATTAGCTTTTTATGGGGCTAGGCATGAATTTTCGTCTGTTATGAATTCGCATCGACATTGATTCAACAAACTCTACGCACTTGTTGTACTAATTTCTACAGAGTAGTAGATCTCACCTAACAGTAGCATGGCGCCAGCGACTGCCGCTCTCATGTCCAGTACCGCCTGGAAGAACAGCATCATGTACGAGAACCACATTGCTGCGCACAGGTCGTTGTACACGTGACCCAGCCCGTAGAGAGTGTGTTGCCCGATTGCCCACCATCTTCGACGCTTGATCGGCTCACTGGAATGGAAACCAACCGACTTAAAACGTAAATTGGCAGAACTTTTCAGACCATGCGAATGTATACTTGTACACCGATGTGAGATCTGTGACTGTGCATATCAGTATTGAATGTTAATTGGATATTAAGTATTTTGTTACTAAAACTTGAAAATGGAACAATTTTAAAAATGAAAACAGATATTATAATTAATCCAATTTAATTAGGAAAAGAACGTAACATTGCATAAGTAAATCAAAATATCATTCTGGCTGAATATGACTTGGGGTTATTATTTGAGCTGGGATAAAATTATCAGGGGCACCTAATAAATAAAGATTAGTGCTGATTATTCCATACAATCATGATAATCATACTTGTATCCCTTGCTTGAATCTGTCTTGGGTGTTATGTTTATGCTTGGATTATGACTTGAAGCATTATCCATCACAAAATGAGAAAATTTTGCCAATATACAGCATGAAAACAATGTTTACGTCTTCATACTGCCTACTTTGTTTTGCAATTTTTGAGACTTTTTTTTCACCGCTTTGTCCTTTAAGTAAGATTTGCTCAGGGTCCTTTTACACGCCGTATTATTTTGTAACATACCTTTCAGAAGTTATCACGAACAAACAAGGTTTTATGAACTGCATTATATTTTTATGACATTTACAACACTGCAGACTTCCAGTAAGATTCACATGATGTCTATTTCGAAATAGTCTACAAGCCTCTATGACTTCATGATACACCTCTATGCCGGTTTAGGCATTAACTTTACCAACTAAATACGTATACCAACTGGACTAACTTGATATTTATGTGGTAACAGTGTAGTTCTGTACCTGTTTAATTGCAATTTGGCTTCCTGATAGGCAACGACATTCGCGATTGTTACTGAGATAATAAATCATCATGGCAGAATCATTAAGAAATCGTTTTGAACATTTTGATCAAAAAGATAAATTTAATACAAATCATACCTAATTATGAGTAGTATAAATATCATATCTAGAAGTACTATTTATCTGTCTGTTTTATTAGTTCAGTTCAGGAATTCGACCGTATTATTACTTTGTTGATTAGGTGATCTAATCTTAGGAGATTAGGTCAAACCTCCTACACTTTTTGGTCAAAGCAGATCAGAGGTCCAATGTAATGATTGTTTTCTTCCTTCCTCATTAAAATTAACTGTTAAATTGAACGTAGAAAGACAATATACCTACTAAGAATGGGAAATGTGGAAACATTTTGGACGGGAAAGAAAATGTACACTTTTGTGCGCGCCTGTACTTGCATTCGTATTGAAAACACAAAAAAACATATTATAAGTAACTTAATGTAGAGTCTACCTACGTAGATGCAATCGGAGTTGGAAATTTACATAGATTTAAAAGGTTAATAATAAGGCAAAAGTAAAATAGCATTGCTGAAATGTGCATATTATGTAGGCTCCTAACCGATGTTAACACAAAGTTATTTCACGGTTGACCGTCAAATAGCCAAGATGCCTATTTCCCATTATAAAAGTCGACAGCTTCCACGAACAGCATGACGGAAGATTGAATTGAAGTCTGTCGAATTAAGTCAATAACGACAACAATGTGCTATTTCCTCTCTACGGCTACAAATTGCTCCATCAGGCATTACCAAATCAGACTATAGAAGATGTCCATGGCCGTGAATGATAGAAACCCAGCAATCGGATCACACTTGCTTACTGGCCGATTGTCTTCTATACTGTTTCATTCATTCTTCTGTGATTTTCTTTTTCATTTTTGTGGTATTTTAAACCGAGCAATAAGTTATGAATGAACACTGCACAGAAAGTGTCTGTCACTAAATTATCAGGTGCTCGTACCACACAACATCGGAAATGGACCCACGCTAATAAATGGCAGTATTAAGTTGGTTTTTTTTTATAGAAAGCAGTCGCACAGTAAAGGTTTTATAACGATGTCCGTAGTAGTACTAAAACTCGATATGACATAGCATACCACTTCATGTTGTTATCATGGCATAATTTTGCAATATATGAAAGACATTTCACTATAACCGTTACGATTAGCTAGCTACTGATTTTACGTACTATTATTGCTTGTATGTTTATGGAACTAGTAATTGCTGATATTCTTCGGTCTGTACGTTGTTATCGTAATGCAGGTACAGTCGGTCAAAAAAGTGTAAAAAAATAATCTTCTAATAGGTACGTATGTAAAAAATAATGAACCTTCTTGCCTAGTGACATTTACATGATTTTCAACCATAGGTGCGGGGACCATTTTCTTGGCCGCCGACACATCGCATTGGATTAAATTACGTTTGTCACAACTATCTCAATTTATCACTTTACATAATAATTACTTTCCTAATCATTTGTAATATATTTACAAATTATTAGGATTCAGAAAGAAATTCTACAATGTAACAATTTAATTCCATATAGAAATTCTCGAGTGGAGACCGCGTCTCGGCAAACGTAGTGTAGGACGCCCTCAGGCAAGGTGGACTGATGATATACGCAAGATGGCTGGCAGAAGCTGGATGCGAGAAGCCGAAAAGAGATCACAGTAGCGTGCAATTGGAGAGGCCTATATCCATGATGATGGATGATGATAGTAAATTGAAACATTTTCTTGAATGCCTTTACTTGTAAATTACGTATTAAGAACTTTATTAGTGCACTGTATGGAACGAGCAGGCTCCCCTAACACAGGTTTAAAACTTAACTAGGGAGTCTAAAGTCTTTGTAACACTATGACAAATAAAGATATTTTGTATTTTCATTATAATAGCATAACCTATACTTTTTTTTAAATTAGGTTTAATTTGCTTCGATTCATAATCAGCGACTAACATAAGAATTATTCAAGTAAGTTTCTATAGTCGTATTTGAATTTTGCCTAGAGCCAGCGGTGTCTGTGCAAAAAGCCCCAATTTGAGTTACGACTTTTCTAGTGCTTAATTGAATTTACCCCTCATGATTTTCTGGATGGTATACCTACACGAATATTTTTACATGCCAAATAGGATAGGTTTTGTGGGTAAATACAGAAGGATTCACTCTCCCATAATACCTATAGTTACTATTAACTGCCATTTGACAAGAGAAAAGTAATTGATACTTATGAGAAACACAATGCTCAATAAACGTTTGCAACAAACATCGGGTAAACTATAGGTTATGTAACGTAGTATCAATACAAAATATAAAAAGTCGCGTCTCACTGTCTGTCCCTATGTATGCTTAGATCTTTAAAACTACGTAACAGATTTTGGTGCGGTTTTCTTTCGAAAATAGAGTGATTTTTGAGGAAGGTTTATACATGCATACAATAGCAGAGAAACACTGTTAATAATGTATATTGGAAAAACAACGTTTGCCGGTTTAGGTAGTAATATTATGATGTGTGTTTCTTTGAAATGAATAGACTGCGGGCAGGGGCCTGGATGACCTACCTAGAACAACCCCTGAGGAGAGGTGGCAGCGAGGTGTGGCCCCCTCCTGCCGCCCAGCACCGCAAAGTGCAAAAGACAAGGGGGGGGGGGCTAAAATAGTCCTCTGCGCGTCTAAGGACGTAGTGCGAGGGTGACACCGGTGCGTCCTTTGGAGATCCCGGAGTAACCCGTCATGCACCGCCAAAGGCCACCGGAGGGGTTTTAGTCGGTGTGAGTCCAACATAACTCAGTCACGGCGGCTAGGTATCTATAAAGATTTCCCCTTCGAAATAAAAATAAAAAAGGCTCCGAAACTACTGAACGGATTAGAAAAAAAAAACTTCTTTCATCGTTGGAAAGCTGCAGTAGCAGTGCAGTAGAGTGACTAGAAAAATGGCATTTGTAACCCAAGTGTAAACACATTATAACACACGGATGAATTAATTAGGTATAGTTAAGAAATAAAACAATTCATAATCTACATTACTTACGCGAACTTAATTTTCAAGAAACCATGAAGATGAAGAATGCATGTATACACTCAGCCTGTTCGAGTGCTGCGGTGTGGGGTGTGAATTGTGATACATTGATAAAAAGTAATTGGAGGACTATAATTAATTCTTCTGCAAAATTTTTATTTTTGCTTGATTATGGCGATTTAGAAAGAGGTCTTTACTTTAAGGTACTTTAAACTACAGTATTCTAAAGTTATGCACGATGACGTAAAACGTTAAAAATGAAACTAATTATGAAACCACAAAACAACATTCTAATCATTTTCTTAAAACAAATTAAAATAGTATTGAACATCAATACTATTTTAATTTGTTTCCTGTTGGAGAAAAAGTTCATTTCGACCTCGCCTAAGTTTATTTGTTTAGTAAGTACCTATGCCTACTCCACTTTGAATTTGCATAGGATTGGATTGGAGGCGATTGGTTTTTTTTAATAGTATGTTCTTCTGCCTAGTAATTATCCCTGTTGACCCATCTACTTGCCATGGAAGATAGAGCGTTCTGCTCGTTGTAAGTACTACAATGGATTTTACTGACTATTTTGGGCTGTCGGACCTCCAAGCCAGCATCCAGCCAAACCTTTACGGTTAACCAGTGGCAAACAAGTAGCTAATTCTTGTGGCTATTTTCATAAGTTTACCCCGTTTATAGGTTGCCTGTACTTAGAAATCCTTTAGCGGTGTCTCTCTCTATCATACCGCATTACTGAGAACGGGAGAACTACATAAGAAAAACAACCGCGTTGATGATGATGAGAATGGCTCCACTGTCCAACTGTTAGAAGCTAAATAAGAATACTATTTGCCGGGACTTTATAAATTATTCAATATTTTAAATTCAATTTCAACTGAGTCATCGATTTTCTCCAGTTGTCCAGTGTTGTGGTAGGCTTTGGTAATAAATTCGTCGTGTGATTTAACTTCTTTAAAATAAAAGCCTACTTGTGTTGACTAAGTATACAATTTTGTAAGTAGGTACCTACTTAGTCGGCAATAATGAGAATAAACAAAATATGTAGTATCATTTACAAGAATTTGATAAGTGGTTTTCTCTGTAGGTATTGTGTAGATAACTAAAATATATTTCAACAGTTTGTATATTTTCAAGTTTTTAAGTTTTTTAAAGCATTAACAAGTTAACATTACCGCCTTGATAGTAAGTCTGTACTTTATCTAGTAGGGAAAACGCATGGAAAGCGTATATACTATCTGAGTCTACATAAAAAAAAATTGTTGCCTACTTATGGTCCCGAGGTGGATGTTGGTCTCGCATGGTATCATAACTGCCGTGAAAGTCGAGCCCACAGAGGCTGGTCTCTTTGTACCCAGGACCCGCCCAGTAATAGCGACAGGCGACAGCTGAATACCATGCCAGGGGTTTTTAGTCAATCAGATTTCCCCATATGATAGTCAACCATAAAAGCCCTGTATATCAAAATTTACAGTGACAGCCGTACATTTTATCTGTTTAAATTCCACGTAAAAAAGCTCTGTTCGTTTACCAAGAAATTCACAGTTTTCCATAATATTTTATACAGCGACGACTCAATATAAAAATTGGTTATAAAAATTCCAAGGGCATTGTAATTTGGATAGCCTATGTATAAAAGTCTTTCTTCTATTAAATATAAGCTTTACCTTATGTCAATTTCATTGTCATTTTCCCTTTCCTGTACATTTTCTGCGACGTCTTGTTCATTTGCGTTTGTTGCACCGTATTTCACGTTGGCACACATTATTTTATTATTGCGACCACTACTTTTAAATCCTTAGTCCTATCTTCTTTTACACATTTTCCCTTTTTTAACTTGTCTAGGAACGGTCGAGTCTGCCGGTCGGTCGATCGCAGCGAAGGGATAGTACTGGCCGGCCACTTGTAGTCCTCAATTAGGCACGCATATTATAGCGAGTGGTATTCGCAATGTATCGTCCGCGACACCGGGCGTATGGCTGAGAACGTGCAAAAGTCGCCACGGCTTCTTGAGTCGATGTGACCATATGTGCGGGCAGCCGTTTTAGCGATCATGCGGCTTATCAATATATCCTCAAAACCGATCACAGACGGCGCGAGTGTAAGAGTAATTTACGATCCCACTATGATAAGGGATTATTGTCGCTTATACATGAGATAATTGCGATAACCCCTGAACAAGTCAGACACTGTGTTATTTTTTTATTTTACAGCTTGTGACTGTGTAATTGGTGATAACTGAATACATATTTATGTACCTAAGTAATGATAGTAGGTGTAATGCTCATTTGTATGAAAGATATAGGTATATAGACTAACGAACGGCGTCGGTGGAAGTATTGATGCTACACGTGTCGCGTCGTAAACAATATAGCGTCTAATCATCAATTATAAGATGCAACAATGTTGTACTTGGCGATCGATATTAATGCGTCAATGTAAAGGCCATCTGATTATCTAACATTATATTATAAAATCCAAAAAAGACATTTGTTCACGTGGCCAGTTATAATATAAGAGAAGCTCTACAATTTGACTACTGACTGTAAAAAGAGAGTAACAATGGTCACCACGGCATTGTATTCCATTGCAGTCATTGGCAATCACCTTTAGGCCGTCTATATCTTAACATTGTTTGTGGCAATGTGAACAACACAGCTCTACAATTGTAGAGCTTGTCCCAACTGTAGTTAGAATCGTTATTCCTTTGCGTGGGGTGCGGGGAAAAGTTTCCGGGCTCGTTATCGACATGTCAGTGGCTTCCACTGCTGCTATCATGTTACCTTTGGGCCGCGGTTCACGCGCGGATGACCAGGGACCGGCTTCGATCGTTGGCGGATTGACTTTTTGGTTATTGGATATGTTTATTATCGTTGGAGGTTCGAGTTTGGCTGCAGGCCAATGTACCAACGGGTGTTTTAATCAATGAATACGTAGCGTACATTCCTTCATATTTTACTATGAATATCAAAATAAAACACATTTAACGAGAGGTGCGAACCTTATAGCGGATCTACGTTCACTATCTCTCAAGTGCCTAAATGCTTCGTAAATTATGAGGCATTGTAAGTGTTTCTGTCTACCACTCAACTTATAATTGTTACTTGTAACTCTTACAGAGATAAGTTTGTGCGAAAAAAAAATGTTTTGCAGTAGAGAGGTCATCAACTCATTTTATTTATCGTATTGCATAATAATTTAATATTTTAGCTATTCTGTTGAACTGTAGGTCAGTTTAAATAACTGCAGATACGTAGGTAATAATCTATTATCGAAATCTGGGGATATGATAATTTTTTTTAGGCAAGTAAGTACTAAATCACGGTCATTGAAAAATAAAATTACCCGTACATACATACAACATTATTCACCCAAAAAGTTTTGCGTATTTTAATCGAAATATTATTTCTCGGTTCCTTAACATGACTCTTAGTGCCATCTAGTTGTAAACTGAGTAAATTGTGAAACCACCCACAAGCAATGTTTGTAACATAGATAGAGCGTAGTACTTTTGTAGAGTCAGTCGCTACTCTAAGTAAAGGTTTCTGTGTGACTTGGTCGTTATCGCATTCGTCAGCAGAGGGCGGTAGTGGTATTGAATTTGTGATTGTAACTTAAATTATATATTTGGTACCCAGTTTAAAGTTTAACATCTCAATCACTCACTCGCCTATAACCAAAAAGATCTTCCAGTTCCACTGGAAATAGAGACCTTAAAAATGCACAGACAAGGTTTTGTAGGTAAAGCAATCAAAGAATTCTCTTAGGATAATACGTAATATTAACTAAACCATGATAAAGTTATAGGTACTATATTAAAGGTACTTTGTATTAAATAGTTACGTACTACACGCCTTACATCGGGGAGGTTGACGGACTTTTCACATTACCTAATATTTTAACATTATATAAATGGAGAAGATGACTAACTGGCTGACAGACTGACAATCTGAATCATTCAATCGATCAAAAATCTAATACGAAGAAGTCAGATAGAGGCTTGAAGTTCGGCATGTAGGCACCTTAGTACATGCAAAGCGAAAGGATTTTGAAAAATTCCGACGGGAATACATTACATATTGGCAAAACAACGTTTGTCGGCTCAGCTAATACATAATATGATGTGTCAACGTTTATTAATGGAAATAGACTTATTAAAAATAAACAATATGAGTACTGAAGGCATTATCATGTCTATCACTACTCGTATCCTAGTAGTGTTAGACATTAAAAATCGATTAAAAAAAGGTCTTCCTTAGTAAAATGTATCTCACAAGCAATGGACTTTTCTTTTTTTACAAAACTCTTTTCACTGACATCACCATAATATAATTTATTTATTTTTATTTTCCTTTATTTGGGTCTACAAACAACAATACACTTAAAATTATCACGATACACAATATGTTTACAATATACTTAATGTATTATCAGCACCGTAAACCACAATATACTTTAAAAAAAAACCACCCTAGTGAATGAACAAAAATAAACACTATGAACGCTATACAGAAACTATGGGACTAGGTAGGTAAATGTAACTAGGAGCTTTATATTGTAGAAACATTTTACACCAGCCAGCTGGTAAAATTAAAATACATAGACAAATAATATGATTCAACTTATATTAAATATGATAAATAAATAAGCATAAAATGAAATACATACATATAAAAAAATGTTAGTTACATTCTTTACGGGTATTCACTTTTAACTAAATGAATTCCACATTATCCCTAGTTGAAGTAACACTGGTACTGCTTACGGTCCCGTATTCAGGCGGGGTAATTAAATTGGCTATTAATTGATATGCCGGCACTAACAGCATTTTCGATTTATAACCCGACGCGACGAACGTTTTCAGTTCGTTTGTGCTGAAAGTGTAGTAGTAGCTGTTACATTAAACTGCATATTTTAAATGGTATAATTTTAAAAATATTACAGCTTATTTTCAATTTTCACAGCTTAATTCAAATTGGCAGAAGCTGCATGCGAGAAGCCGAAAACAGATCACAGTGGCGTGCAATTGGAGAGGCCTATGTCCAGCAGTGGACAAGTATGGGCTGATGATGATGATGATTTTCAAATTGCAACGAGCACTTTTTGTGTCTATGAGTAACAAGGAACAGAACCAAACGTGACCAAACGGGAAGCACCAGCTTTCAAATGAAAAGAAAGTAACGTCCAAATCGGTTACCCCAGACAAAAGTTTTTAAGTAAAAAAAAATACCAATGAATTGAGATACTCCTCCTTTTTTTGAGTCAGTTAAAAATACAGAAAATCTATACACATTTCTCAGTGTGTAAAGTTTTATCGTGCAAGTAATGTAGTATGTTCACTTGACTCTTAAGCATGTAGATTCTTTAGCTATGATGAGATGGCTTCGTTTCATAATGTATTTAGTACGTTCAAGGACCAACTCGCCTACTACGTTACTTATATGCATATGACTTGATATTTCGTTTTATTCCTTAGACAATAAGGCTCAGTATAAAATGGTGATGTTTACTTTAACTCTAATTTGACAAGATACGACGTTTATTTTGCTACAAAGATGCGCATGATGTATGTCAATGTGGGATTATCCGGTGGCTTAGCATTATTATACTACGTTGACTGCAATACGTGGGCACCTGTACATCAATACATAGTATAAAACAAAGTTGCCTCCCGCTGCCTGCCCCTATGTATGCTACGCAATGGATTTTAATGCACGTTTTTTAATATATAGAGGATGTAAGGATGTGTATGTAAAATACATGCATATAAAAGCAAAAGTAGACTGTTAATAATGTATATTGGCAAAACATCGTGTACCAGGTCAGCTAGTATTTTTTTATTATTTAAGACAACAAACAAAATATTAATAGGTAGATGTAATTATGAGAATGAGCATTTGGGGAAGCCTATGTCCAGCGACGTTAGTGGGCTGACATATAGTGATGATGTAATAACGATTTGTTTAATTTGAATGCAGTGCGAGGGTGGCACCAAAACCTATGCTTTTTTATGAGATCCTAGAGCCATTAGACACGCACAGCCGATGACCATTTAAGGAAATTTAGCCGATAGAACGAAGGGAAGTTTAAAAAAATCGTATCTTTTTCCTTTAAAATTTGGTATTAAACACGTTAAGACATCGCATATTACCCTATGGTAATATTCAATTCGCTGTATATAACTGTCAAACGTGAAATGCTTCAAAACCTAACCGCCCCCATTTGAAAACGTCATTGCAATGTCAGGTTTAAACTAACCTTACCATATACTAGGTTCGAACATGCTCAACCGGATAGCGACACACACTACCCATTACACTTTATGTTAAATTCCGTCATATATAAATTAGGTTACCTGGAAGAAATCGCTCTGAGCGATAAGTTAAGTGGTAAGATTGCAAATGGCGATTTGCAATCTTACCATTGTTAGTTTTAAATTTTGTAATGTACAGTGTGCAATAAAGAGTATATTCATTCATTCATTCATGTATTTCAAAGCTTTCCTTTGTGAAAGTAATGATAAAAAGACAGAATGTTTCAAATTAGCATGTTAAAATGGGACATAAGAAGTAAATTGTAAAATATGTAGGTACCTCACCGATCCCAATTACCATAAGTTTGCCACCAATCTCCGTAATGTGGGTAGATGGGCGCGTCGCTCTGCTCCACTTTACGCGGCTTAGGCGGCAAAATATTCATAAATAGAATAAAGATGAATACATAATAGCTAACGGCTGAATGTAGTGTCGCTTGGGTTGATCGCCCACGGCAAGCAGTTTGTTGGCGGTGCCTGTATACTTGACCATACAACCATTAAACTAATGTTCTATTATTACATCGGAAAAATTTACGATGTTAAATTTTTTGTGTGTTATTACTGTATACGAAAAGAACGAAAGACCCGTAAAGTATATAAGACACCCATATTTTTACTTTTCGTTTTGCGTTAAGTTTTTGATTCATAAAACTCAGCTTTCTCTAAATGGCCTGAACTACCAAAACGGCCGTAATACTTATACATTAGTTTATCCCACTAGTACCTACAACAAAAAAAAATGCTTTGATGATCACAACACGGCTGCTGTTTGTTTGGTCACTTCGAACACCTACTATGCAGTGGCGTGCACACCATATAGGCAAAAAGGCACTGCCTACCTTAGTATTTTGACTACCCGACCTAAGAATACAGTTATTGCTAGATCTTTTTTTGTTGTACTCACGACAGAGGCTAACGAAGGTCCTGTGTTTTGTGGGTGAGTAGATATGTAGGCACCTATATTTCTTAAAGGCAAGTTAAGTTACATAGGTGTCAATCCTTGGGGATTACCCCCTACCTTGTCGTAAAAGCCAGTGCACGCCACTGCTACTATGATATATTGAAGTATATCAAAACAATGCATTTTATTCATTTTCAACATCATGTTTCATAAAGACATTTACAGTTTAAGACTTACCTTACACAATCGATATTTAAAAAGAAAAAGTGAAAAGTGCAAGTTTATTTTTTCAAAGCAACCGGGTTCGATTCCCGAGCTGAATACAGTTCTTTTTACAAATAAAGTATGAATGCAGTTTTTCCTTTTATCAAAATCGGTGGTTCCTAAGAACAAATCTTCGTATGTCTTATAGTTTCAGACTTTCCCATACTGACCGATTTGAATGAGCCACTTTCTGGTGAGCACTGAGAATGAAAAAAAAAATCGTATTTTTTTTATTGGGGTCTTACGATTCTTGAAATATCATAAATTCTGGCAACTGGATGAAATAGAGAATGGGCGTGATTAAACGCAGATAATTGCCTCAGCTGTAGTCAGTTATCATTCATTCGCGTCACGGGCTATGGTCATTGGGCGACTACGAGCAATGTTATGCTTGAACTAGGATATGTATTGACAGAACAGTTTTGTCATTTCAAGTATGGTAAACTGTCATAGTAAAAAAAAGATCAATTTGCATAGCTATTTTACTACGACCACGCCGTGAAATGATAGAGCTAAACCAGCAATGCATATCTTTTCACGCTGCGATATGAGAGTGTTAGCAGACTTGACCTCCGGGGTTCAAATGTTTTATGTTCATTAGTTTCACAATATAGTTAAGTTAATTGTAATTGGTCTTAAAACGTGGTTTATCTTTAGTTCTCATTAGACAAGTTACTTTCACTTAGTAAACGTCAGAATGAGGTAGCACTATAGTTTAGATCAGGATTAAACGATGAGGGGACTTTTCCACATAAGACGTAAGAGATGACTAATAGATAGAGTAATACTTGTATAATAAAATAAAATGAGAATAGATACTTGTAGAGATTATCTGTAGAAGGGAAACACGTTCTTTGTCCTAATATTTCTTTGTAAGAAAGGGTGATTATTATGTGTGTACAACTTATAATGAAGATAGTATTATTTATTATTGTTAAAATCTCCGTAATGGGTCATGGTCATAGTACATTTTTTCACAAATATTAATTGGGGTAGGCCCTCGTTCAACAGTGGACGTCATGTGGCTGAGGATGATGAATTAAAAAAAATAAATGTTTCGCAGCTTTCGTAACTGGACTGGAAATTTTTAGCCTCGAACGACTAAACCAAATTTGTTGCACTGGTTCTAATGATTCAATAACTCTAAATAAACTGCACATCATTTCCTTATAGGGCGTGCGCTACATTTGTTAACTTTTTTTGTAGTTTTTTATTGAATTATGAAAGTGTATAAATTTATTTAGTTATTTAATTTCTTAATTTGATCAAGGAGAGCGGGTACCGAAGTATTTTGCTGTTAAATTAAAAACTGATAAAATAAACATATTTATTATGTTTACGTTTGTAAGCAAAGTAGATAGTAGTACAATAGCCGAATCAGTATGATTATATATATATATATATATAAACTATTTAATCCCCATATACTATATATATAACTATACAGTTAATATAGTTAATACCTTTAATAGGTAAACAAGTCAATTTAATAAATTACTAGATAATCTTTTAAATGGTTCAATTCCCTGGAATGTTGGTAATAGCTGCAATCTCAATAGTTGAATAAATAATCATTATGTATGAATAACGGTGATAAATATATACGATACGGCAGACTGGTTGTCGACTGACACAACTTAGGGTAAAACTAAAGGAAATATTGATTTGTATTTGCTACGTTTGTTTGTTAAAAAGGGACATTAAATACTTTTGTCTTGTTTTTTAATATCATTTACAAATCAGTTGAAGTCCAATAGACTATAACCTGGATTAAGTATAGCTATATTATATCCGAAGTAACATGGGAATGGAACAACAGAAAAAGCAAATAACACCGCGGGACACATCAAATGACAAAGAAAATCTCACTCCGTACTAGCAAATCTTCATACAACTAATTTCACCGTTGCAGTTTATTCCTTGGCGCAGAACAATGTAATGTGAGCAAGTTCCCTACCTGTAAGTCTCCTTAAGATTATATCTTGAAGAATATAGTAAGCAGTTCTATAAATATCACGTGGGGGATAAAACGGTGTCAGCGTCAGCCCTGTGTCTGGAAGCGGCCGCAATAAGCCCGTCGACGGGACACGCGTGGGCGAAACTGGCAGCCTCCAGGGGTCTACTGGCTTCGCGACTGACGGTGAACTTTGAATTATGTATTAAGCTGGGGTAAGACAGCCAGCTTCAAAAGACCAATTACTTTTTTTTCAGTCGAAGCGAAGGGTTTTCTGAAGCAGCTAATGTTTGAATCCAAGAATATGTTATGTTGACTCACGGATTTTTTCTGTGGTTAGATTTGTTTTAGAATTCTACATCGAATATTGATGTGACTGACACTAGGCCAGGAAAGTAAAGAAAGTTGGTTGATTAGGAGAATTCCTAAAAGTAAATCTTTTCGTCAAAAGCAGAAAATTGTAAAATTACTATCTTTACTCTGATAGGTTTCCTCAAAAAACTTCATAGTGGCTTTTCCATTTGCTCCGACCGATTTCGGCCATGGCAACCACTTCAACTCCTAACAGGGTACATGGCGCTCTTGCGCTCGAAGACTTATATAGCCAATCTTGGCAGCAAAACTTCGTGCACACTGAGAGCACTTAAGTACGCCGTTCATGTAGTATCTGCAGTAGTATGTTTTTCCATTTGATGACACTCCGGATTGTACACCAGTATAGTCTGTATACGTGAAAACATCACTGAAATATTTACAGCTAAATACCTGTATATTGATGGAACTAATTAATCACTTTAGTAAGTACTAGCTCCATGGCGCGGTGTTACTCACTGCTGTTTTTCGATCGTGGGAATTTCGGGATAAAATACAAATAACTTACATATGTGACATACATGACGGGGATAGGGTAGTTTCCCAGCGCTGAAGGAATTTTATAATTCGGGGTCTACGATGCAAATAAACAATAAATAATATTAATTTGTATAGAAACAGGTTTGTTGGTATCATTAATATAAAGCAGGAAATAGAGTACGCCACTTTAGGCTGTCGCATAAATCGTATTACAGCGCAGCGGCTTGCACTCGGAACAATAACTCAACGCACGTCAAGTTACGTTCACTTCCTTTGAATTCGGACACCTTTATGTTCTCATTGGCAAAGTGCGTAGGAATACTACAATAAATCGAAACACCACAATTAAAGCTAAAGGCAAACTGTTTCGCAATTCATTTGTTCGTGTACAGGTTGTTTCAGTTTAATTAGAAATACTTACCGTAACTTATTACCTATAGGTGCTGATTAAGACATTGCAATGGACCAATGAAAATAATTATTGAGAACACCGTGTAGTTGGAGGAAGAAAACAAATGAAGATGTAGAGGTGAAAAGGATAAAAACCAAAGTGGAAGGGGACTATTCTCCTAGTCCTATGATTGACATATGAATGTAATATTTTAGCAATAGCATTTCGGAATGTTCACCGTCAAACCGTCGTCGTGCTCAGCAGTTCCAGGCATAAGAATAGGACTGAGGTTTTCCCTTGCCTGTCGTAAAAGGCGACTGAAAGGGCGCAGGGGCTGTGGCACGCGGGTGGGGACTCGCGCGCCCTTAACACGGCCCCTGAGTGGCGACGGCGGTAGCGTGGTGACCCTGTTACCGCCGTACGACATCGTGAGCTGGGGGCGCGTAGATCGCCCCCATTCCGGTGACGGTCCGAGAGGGCCTAGCGCGGTTGGGGCCACCCTTGGAAGTAGTGGCTCAGGCTGTTCCGGGGCCCCGGCAATAACGCGGGAGCGGTCACCGTGTGGTTTTATTGGGTGCGATTCCACATAACCCCGTCACTGTCTCCGTTAGCGGTGCGGTATCCATAACGGATTTCCCCACGATAAAAAAAAGGTTCTTTCAAGTCCAGCATCAATTTATCAATGCTGGGGTTGAATGAACTTTTGAAATATAATTTTTTAAACAAATAAACTTATATTTTTAATAAATAAATTATTAAGTCACTTAGCTTAATCTTCTTCGATTTATTTGTACTGTGTTCAGTACTTATTTAATTAGATTAATTAAACATAATTCCTAGGCAAATACTACCGCTCTAACTCAACACGATTGGGTCAAATTATTCGGCCAATGGTTGGTTCGATCACGACCGTTCTTAATTACAATGTACAGACATTATGCGTACAGTCGGCCAAAAATCTGGTCTAGCACTTTAAGGTTGGTATTCAATACAATTTATTTGCATTTCACAATGGTAGGTATAATGGTGTTACAAATTATAATCTCAAAATATAAGTTCCTCTGCCTACCCCGATTTGGGATTAAAAGGCGTGAAGTGTATTAATTATTTTAAATTATAATCATGTGCTTGACATTGTGAACCTTGGTGGGCACAGCAAAATATTTGGCGTAGGAGAGTGGAAGAATAACAATTAAAATTTAATTAAAACAACATTTCCAAAATATTATAATTTATGAGTTAGATAGTCCGTAAAGCTGTAGGAGGCCTTTTGTATAAGATTTTTTTCAGTTTATTTAAAAAATGTTTAGATATAGAAATTATGGTACCCATATGAATGTCATTACGGTTCATTTTTACTTCTTACAAAACAAACGAAACTCTACCTTACTTAGGTGTTAGCAACACAGGAAGTGTTATCAAAGGTGGTACTCCACTTTCTTGAGCAAAAAAAAAAAGTTTATGAAGAGGTGATTTTTTTTCGTCTTTGACATAGTGTTCCTTGAGGAAAGTTGTTTGGTATCATGGGCTGAGTTATTTTCTAGAGTTTTGCCAACGTTTTTTGATTTAACGTTATAGTTCAATTATTATAGAGAGATATAAAAATTGTCGTTAAGATTTTTAATAAAAAAAAAAAATACACTTCACGCCTTATAATCCCAAAGCGCCACGCAGGCAGAGGCACTTGCTAAAGCAAATGCCCACGGTTCACCAACGTATTTAACCCAAGTGACAGTGGGTGAGCCCATCGCCGTTATAGGGTTCACACACCTTGTGGTGTGCAGGTTTCACCACGATGTTGTCCTTCACCGTACAAGCGTTGCGTTGCGTAAATAGGCTCTGAAAAAGAGTCTCATTGGTACACGTCGAGTAGCCAGACTCGAACCCACGACCTCCCGGCTACAAGTCAAGTATCCGACCAACTGGACCACAGACGCCGTAGATTAGATTATTAAATTTAGATTTTTAAATTACGAGGACGAAGGGAGATTCTCAATTCGGTTGTATTTTTGTATCATACCTACATAGGTACATTATTATTAGATCATGTCGCGCCAATGTGCCCTTGTGTCTGGGCGATGTGCGTCTGATGAATATGCCAAAACAGACGTTTACGTATTCAGAATGCGTACATTATAGAGGTCGGATTCGCCAACCCGGCTGCTTATTGAAGTAGACTAGGCCTATATACGTGCATGATACAGTGTGTATGAATGATGTAAATAATGTTCATACTGATAGTATAAACGCGAACATTTGTTTGGATGTATGTTTCTTTATCTGTGACACTTTCCTTATATCTTATCTTTGGTTAATTTCGCGCCGTAATACCCTACTTGAAGTAGCCTGGAAGTCATCATATTCTACATTTCCCTGTCAGCAGCCTCTTTAGGTGTGCGAACGTAATTTATACTAGGTAATGTATACTATTAGTAAAGAATTTTAAGAGGTCCCAAAATTGCTACGCGATCGAAAAAAAGTGAATGACACCACGTGGTATATCTATCTATATCGCGGTATCATCATCAGCCCATACCTGTCCACTGCTGGACATAGGCCTCTCCAATTGCACGCCACTGTGATCTGTTTTCGGCTTCTCGCATCCAGCTTCTGCCAGCCATCGCGGTATATGTATATATAATAATGAATTGATGTTCGAGTCTCGCTAAAACTCGAGAACGACTGGACCGATTTGGCTATTTTTGGTCTTAAATCACATGTGGAAATCCAGGGAAGGTTTAAAAGGTTTATTTATTCCAATACACGGGGTACAAAAGCCTATGGCAAAAGAAATGTTTGCCGAGGCACCTAGTTTTTAATATAAAGTATATGTAGTCGGGTTGTATATAAGTGAGTACTGTAGATAGGGTGGTAGACCAGATACTTGGTCAAATTTAATATATACCGTTAAATATCTTCATCTCGTAAATTATTGTCTAACTTCATTACAACAGAGTTCAAAATTGTGAGAATGGGAACTGTCAAATTTGTCCTTCGAATTAAAAATCCGAGTGTAGATATTATATTAGTGGTGTCATTAAAATTTATAGACAATTTTCTTACCGACCGGGAATTAGCGGATAAAAACATTATTACATTGATAACAAAATACGCGAATGCCAAAAAAAAAAAATACATAAAACTACGACGGTGGTCTTTCTTATCAACTAAAACTTTTGATATTGATTGATATACAGTGTGTGTGGCTTGTCCTCGGTACAAATCTAACGCGTCACCTTACGTATTTGTTTATTTTCCTTCATTTGATATTGTAAATTCAAAGTAAATATTCTTGAAGTATTTATTTGCTTAGATTCCAAGTGGATAGTGTGCTAAGGTGGTCATTGCTTAGGTTCGTTCCGGCCAAGTGTTGTGTCACATTATGGTAACATTTTTGATGTTGTGTCGTGCAGGATTTGTTGGTACATAAAGTTTATTTTACGTTGGCGATAGATGTGTTTGTAATGTTGAAGCGGCAGGTGCGATCGACATTCCTTGACTCAAGAAAAACTGGATAGGTAGTTAGGAACTACTCCGCTACGCCGCTGCCGAGATTGGAAACGCCGATTCATTTAGCTGGTTTAATACTAACTCACAGAACTAGATCACAGTGTTGTAGTTGGCTTTGAGAAACAATTACGCGGACAGCATTATGCTCCCTTCATGACGGCTGTAAATTATCCCAGTAAAGTTATTGCTGAGACCAATCTATTTTATGTCTTCTATTGGTAGAATTTTAGTATATTACTAAGCTCGTTGTATAACTTTGCTTTGTTCATTACATCTTTCAGCGTTTGCAGTAATAACGATTGTTTATACCTTCAAACGGATTTGAGAGGTTATTTATCATCTGTTTTAAAATAAGTAACGCATATAACCTTTGGCTGATTTATATTTTTGAGTATGAAAATTTTAATTTCACGTCCTTCCTTTTATCAAGCTTTACCATTATAGGATAAAGGAATCTTTATCCTATGCAAATATGAACCCAGAAATGTAGTATATTTTAATACGTGTCTCGTCACATTTTTATAACATAAACACAGTTCCAGAAAAACCTCCAGCAAACTTTAATACCTCTACCAAATGCCCTGAACGCTTACGCGATTCCCAACATGTCCCAGTTCAAATAGGAAGTTTACAAAGGACATGTTACGGAGAAACACGCGATATTACCTAACGTGGAAAACTTAACGGAATGTGTCTCGGACATGAGAGGACGGGAAAGGGAAATTGTTATTTCGTATTACCTAAATGCTCGTCGCTCTAGCTGTCTTCTAGTCTTCATACATTTAAGTGGTTAGAAAAGAGAAATTATGACTTTGGCACTTATGTAAAGAAATACATAATATTTATACTACGATAATATATTTTTTATAGAAACGCGTACTGATATCAATATACTTTTTTAAACCGGGCATCACGGCGCGAAATTAGTCAAAGATAAACATTTAGCTCACCTTCGTTGTTTGCTCAACATTTCGACACAGTTACATGGGCCGTGGTCAATTGGTCATGGTATGTAGTATGTGTGTGAAGCCTATGACGGCGATGTGCCCATCCTCCTATTATGTTGTGTTATATGATTAAATATGCTTGGTTAGGCTTTCTTAGTGAAGCTAAGTGCTTCTGTCTACCTCGCATAGGGCTTAAAAAACATGAAGAGTACCTCTACTTATTTTATATATTTTTAAATCAAGTCTTCAATGGTTCTGTTCATCCAACTATGCTTAATAGCCGTGAGTGTATTTCGGCTGCATGGATGAATTCTGTTTGCTCTACATTTCATCCATTTCTTTTAATTATGCTGGCGGCGTGCCTAACCTTACCTCACCGCACACTTTCATTACGGAACGCTAATTTCTCACCCACACACGAACCCCGGTGACCGGGATCCGGGGGTCCGACGTTAAAAGGGGTAAAGGGGTAATCTGCTTCATTACACAGGATTTCGAGGTAATTAACACTGGTGTACCACATTGGCAATAATTCAATGTTTTAGTCGCTTAGCGTTGAGTTATGGATATTTGTGTTTGTTTATTTTGTTCGTTTATTTTACTGCGAGATCTAATGATGATATTAGTTGTTCGTTATGTTATTAAAAAAATATGGTAGATTTAAAGAAGGCCCTTGAATGAGAGAATGCTATAATAATATGACAAACATACTTTCACGCGTTTAGTGTTCACGTTTCACTAAGTGGATTTATTTAACCTAATGGGAAGGTACGCCACCTTCACGCTCATTATTTTTAATTTTATAGAGTACACATTTTGTATGTCCAGGTAGTGGACACCAGTGGGCTGACATTATCATGATAATACATTTTGAAAAAATAATAGGAATAACATTTAATGAGACAGTATTCAGGATGACAAACACAAGTGCAGCCGTAAAATATTCACAGGTAAAATACATAAACTTCCTATTAGAAATGTAATACCGTGTTGTCCAAAATAAATCAAGATTTTGATTTTCATCATTATCATCAGCCACATGACGTCCACTGCTGGACGAGGGCCTTCCCTAATGATGGGAAATGCCAATAATCGCCGCACATCGCAGGCGTGTTGTGGTTTAACCCACAGAGAGCGCTAATTCCCGTCCTCTGGAGAGATCCCTCGTTGCCTCTTACCCCCACAACGGGAAAAGTTGGGCTGGGGTGGTGACATATGCATTCGCCGTCACCACACGGATTTTGATTTTAATCTAAGATAAATAATATCTACATACCTACTGGAGAACAGCGGGAGAGGTAGGCTTAATACTACAAAGTATATCTTAAGCATAATGACTTGTCCCTGTGCCGTGGCCGTGTCTTGGCCTTGGCCAATAAGACGATTATCACAATATCACTTAGTAACTGTTGTCTAAATTATGAACTTTGAACTAACCTTGGAACTAGTCGTGCTTAAAATAAATTTTCACTATCTCTAAGTTTGATAAAGTAGCAGATAGTGTGTTAACTGTGTCATGCATGTCTGTAACTACTTAGATAATTCTATTACTTATAATAAGATTAAGTACTTATTAAGCTTTCGGTTATGAATAGATCGAGAAACCCGTGGGAGATGTTTGTCATGTGTTAGATTTCAAAACAAAATTAGCACATGCGGGCGAAATACCATAGTAGACAAGTTAAAAATGTTTAGTACATGACGTCCTTTCCAGGTGTAAGCTCTAAAACAGTTAGGTTATAAATAATAAAAGCACACTAGTACTAGAATTTCTTGTGTTTTATTGCAATTTATGTTATGTACATAATAAATTATGTTTGTTTTCAATAATACGATTGTTAATAATCTGACGAGTTATAAAAAATCAGTACCTAGACCTAACTATTAATTCCATGTCTACCTGTACCTACTGTTAACATTAGGTATAAGGTCTCCATAACACAGGTTTTCCTAAAATGGTGATACCTACCAATGTAATCTCTGTTAGTTGTTAAGGTTCATAAACACTTTGTTTATTTTATCTTTTTCGTATTTAAACAGAAAATTCTTACAATTTCTGGTGACACGAAGAAAGGTCTGTAACCATTCTGTAACAAAAAACCTCTCGTGTTGTTTATCCCGAACCGTTCCAGTTAATGTGATGCGGTTGGCTTACTTCATAGTACGTTGTTTTGGTATAAACTCATTTTAAAGTTATCTATTTATATAAAACTCATAGTCCTGACTAATCGTTCATCACTGACCCATGCACGCCCAGCCTAAACCCTTGAGCCTAGGAAAGCGGATTTTTTCCCAGTGGTTCGTTTTATGATGTTTACGTGAGATAAAA
>SJJU01001289.1:0-41650 GCA_012932125.1 Conopomorpha cramerella | reverse complement strand
AGGCTCTGAAAAAGAGTCCCATTGGTACACGTCCAGTAGCCGGACTCGAACCCGCGATCTCCCGGTTACAAGTCAAGTATCCGACCAACTGGACCACATACGCTCTTAAGAAAGGAGTTTTTTTTATTTAAAGGGGGTAGAAGTGCGAGAAAAACGTTATGGTTCTAAAACATAGTCGTATTTTTTATTAGAAACTATTACTGCGTGAATTAAATCGCGAGGCGTTCACTAGTTCTATAATAAATATAAATAATATTGCGATGGTATCGTGATGTCAGCAAATAAGTTTAAATGTTAATTGTATCGATGAACTAAATGTCAGTGAGGAGCTTTTTGTGGTTAGTTTACTCGTAGGGTATTATTCATATTTTTTTTAAATAACTTTTGATGGTCTAGAACTTCGAGGATATGAATACTTTAATAAAATTGTAATGTACATAATCAAAGTTTTTGCTCCTGTTGCTGGCTCCACCTTACATAAGTTTAGCATATTGTAACAATTCGATGTCAGAATTATGCATGATTTATTCATATACCTAATGAAAAAAATAAAATAAAAATCTTCAGGTGGTGCCATTATTGTTTTAAATTGTCTGTGTAGTTTATTACATTTTCATTATTGTTTTAGTATTATTATGAATTGTATGTGCCATGAATACGGATCCTAGTAATCTGAAATAAAGTATTATTATTTAGTTTCACGTTTTAATATAAAAAAAAATATTAAAATTTTGGAGGCTCTATAATATTTAACCATTAATTGAATCATTAAGGTCTCGCTTAGTGTATAATCTAACAACTTATTGCTCTCACTTTGATCATCATTTTCGACGAACATTTCTAATGTCAACGAGACGTAATGTACATCATCTTACAGGTAATGTATTCTGCCATCAAGACGATATCGCGGTGGTAGAATACATATCTCTATGGTGGAATACATTACCTGTTGTATTTAACTTCGTGTGCCGTTATCCCAATGAATATGAACTTAGAAACTTAATCTGTGATAACAACTTAAATTTAACTTAGCAAACTGTAATTTTTCAACTATTTCTAGCTTAGCGGTACAAAATAGAAACCTAATAAACTTACATAGGTGCCCGAAGTTGACCACGCGCTTTCCTACTCATTAGTCAGCAAGTGTAGGTCTCCCAGTAAATACTAAGGAAGGGATTTACCCAACCAAATGTATTATGTAGGTACTTCGTCGCGTAGTCAAAGGCTTTGACAGTGCAAGTGCAAACAGACAAAAAGGGTGTCAAGTGGAGTGTGTACGGTGTCTCGTGTTCACTGAACACTATTTGTCTAGGTTTAACATTTTTTTTTTCAATTGCTCCTTGTCTTAAGCATGCTCGTCTCAGTCGGATTTTTTGTTTGCATTGTAAGTAATATTCAAACATTTTTTTTATATGAACTTTAAACTAACTGAGGTCGTGTTTGAATGGAACTTAACGTGTTCGTGGACACTCAACTTGATATATTGGAAGTTTTATTACCAGATGTCGACGGGCGGGATGTGTCCCCGAAACAGTTAAGATAGCAGGTAAGTTTGTTTTCAAGGTGGCAATGGCTTATTAAAAAGAAGAAAAATAGATAAGTAATAACTGACATGTGATGTTCTTTGAAATATTATTAAATCGGTTAAGAATTAAATATTATCGGTAGTTGTATTGTTTTTAACGAAAATGTACATCTTTCCATCATACATTTTCTTTAAAATATCGCTTATTTCCATGAAAACTGACGCAGCCACAACCAGTTTCTTTATAATCATCAAAGTTAAGCAACTCTGAGCGGGGTGTCTCGAAAGATGGGTGACTAGCCTGTAAGTGGGTTTTTATCGACCCTTTCTATTTTTCGATCGGCTCGTTAAGAACTTTTGTTAGCAAGACTCAAAAGCATTTTACATAAAAAAAGGAATAGAAAACATATATGAATATTGTATTACGTAAACATTTTGTTGTAAAAATTCTTATTATTAGGCCGGTAAGGAAGAAGATGCGAATAATGGAATGTATGTGTTTGTGTTACACTGTCTTAATGTTTTGTCTTTCACTTAGGATGAATTCCAATCTTTTAACACAAAATAATGTCTCTAAAACCTTATTATATATGCAAACCTTTCACTACTTATAAGATGTTTTCCATATTTGGTGATAACAGTAACAAAAGGTGATTGTATAAAAGAAGATGAAATTTTGCGGAGTATATAAATATTATATTAGATATGGTTGGGTGGGGTTAAATACGCTATAATATTGTGGACAAGCAAGTGCCTCTGCCTAAACTGCTTTGGGATTAAAGGTGTTAAATTTTAAAGGTGTTAAATTTTTTTTAGGATTAAATTTTGTATATTAGATGCCGTGGAAGATGATAAGACATCAAATAACACATCACCAAATCGAGCCATACTGGCCTTATTACTAAAACTAAAACCTAAACTATTTATCACACAAAGTAATAAACGATGAAGATATTTAAGGATCTGAAGATTAAAGGGCATGTATGAGACTCTTGCCGCGAATTACTACCAAATTATGCTGGTACAGTCGGACAAAAAAATTATCTACCATTACACTCTCTCTGTCACGGTCTACTAGATGACATAAAATTATCATTAGACTCCCGTGGTCATGTTTTTCTCTAATACCATAATTGGTATTTGAGTTACAAAGGCTGACATGAAATGACAATTATCACTTTTTGACCGACTGTACTTATGCTTAGTTTCAGTCATGAATATAACTGAGCTCTACATGGGTAGGTCAGTCGTAAAGGCTCTGTTGAAGAAAGTTAATAACTACTACGCGATAGAGTTCAAAGCAAATGAATTTCAAAGTTTGAAAAGCATCGATTTTGCATTTACACTTCTAATGAAAAATAAATTCAGTTGTTGAAAGGCATCGCAATACAATTGACGGCGACACCGTAATGTATTTTTTTTTTTTTGGAAGAATTCTGAACGGCCCTTTATTTAAAGTTATGTTAATAATAATCATTATAGAAAACAAACAATGGGACCGGAGTTCCGGGAACTTATTATTGTTTTATGATCAACCAACAAACCCTGTGTTTGTTATGTATATTACATTTCATTAATATTTTGATATTTATACTGTTATAAAGCAAATACCATTGAAATATTTTATTACTTACTGGTATAATTAAATAAATTGTTTGTTTTTTTATATATCATATGTGTATATTGTATATAATGAGACAATGGAGAACAGATAAAAAATAGTACCTACATACATAGTTTTCATACGTATGTACGAGACTTTTAAATCGATTAAAAAGTGTAGAATATCAGTTTTGCTTAGAAATAGTCAATATTTACTAATAAATTTTATTAAAAGTTTAAAACGGGTATTATATCGCGAAAATTAATCAAAGATAATCATTCAGTTTTGTCATTTGGTCTATGTTTCCTGCGCTGTGAAGTCTGGAGGTCCTCAAGTCACAGGTGAATGAATGAATGAAATGAAAAAATGTGCTTCATAGTAGACCACATCGCTGCGTATCATCACGTAGGATGGTGGTCGAACGCTTGTTCTATGTGTTTTAAGAATAAAACCTTTAAATAATCGTACAGAAACTAAATTGATTACAACGAATTTCTGACAATTTCAATAATTTAATGGTGACGAAAATAAATATGAATTTGCGTTACGGTTAGTCATCAAAACGTCAAATAAGTCATAACACTGACTTGTACACAAACATCAATAGAGTAATTAAGTTCAGTGGAACCAATTTGCATAAATACTCCGTTACCCTAAATCAATAAACAGATGGCTTGAAGCGATTGCAGCGGTCTAGACACGTCGCCGTCGTAAATTATCTACACAAGCTTCGTCAATAGCTATTGAAAAATGGTCTATAATTGAAGGGGGACGTGGCATCGAGTGGAGCGTCGACAGTGGAGGTGTAGGTGGCGTGCAAAAGTGTATTGTATTTGAAGTATTGTCAATCAATCAACGTCCATTAGTTTGTGCTTAAGTAAACTAGTACATTGTTGTCGATCCTGAGCTTACTTCATCTTCCAAATGTAAACAGTGTTCTGAAATTTTGGCACTGAAATGTGCTGACTTAAATTCAGATGCGAAATTGATTGATGTCGCTGAGTTATAGGTTCTTTTAACAAAACATTATAGTAGTAGGCACTAAATTACATTTGAAATTTAATTCTATTTGAAGAAGACAGAATCATAGTTAAACACTGACAATTTTTTCATTAATGCATAGCGAACTCAACACATGTTTTCGAATTAGTGCAATTTTCTTAAATCCTTCTTCTCCGATTATATAACCGACTTTTCTAATTTTTCTTTTGATGTTTCTTGTGGTTGATACTCTCAACAAACGGAACAAAACAAAAAAAAAAAAAAATTGAGAAATCGTTGCAGCTGTTCACGCGTGATGCCTTGATCAAGGGAAATACTGTATTTACTTTTTTAAATTTACGAATAAAGCAAAAAAAGCGTTTACATTCCATCTGTGGCATTCATTGGCAACGGCAGTCAGCTCGTGACGAATACTGAGTTACGTATCAGACAATTCGCGCAAAGAAGTAAAAGCTTTTGGGTCATCCCTTTGATGCATTTCACGATACGTAGTTACACCTATCGATTATACTGTGTATTTCAGATTAAACTGTGTCTGAGTATGGGTATTCCGTTTTGGGAATTAAAAACGTAAGTGTATGTATAATGCGATATAATACTACTTTTTATGTACAACAACAGCTGGCATGCATACTCATAGCATAGCATTTTTTTATTAGTAAGAGTTGTTCATATTGCCGGGACCAAAAACGTTTCCGAGGCCATTACTCGGGGTACTTTTACACGCAGTATATATATACATTATTACAATCCCGGCCGGATTTTGTATAATGCTATATTTACAACAATAACCACCAGCATACGTAATACAAAGTTCGAATAATGCCCACTGCATTCACAATACAAACAATTAACATTATGGGTCGGGCGTGACAGATTCTGCGACCGCGGAATTAAAGTTTACATTTTCATTGCATAATCCTTGCTCGATAACAAATACAAATATTATTTAGATACCAGCGTTTGTCCGTTATTTCGTACGAATGGATGTGTTATGGTTATTTGGTATACCTATCGCAATCATCATCATCATCATCAGCCCATACTTGTCCACTGCTGGACATAGGCCTCTCCAATTGCACGCCACTGTGATCTGTTTTCGGCTTCTCGCATCCAGCTTCTGCCAGCCATCTTGCGTATATCATCAGTCCACCTTGCCTATCGCAATATCTTGGTCATAACATACACGTAATCCTCAAATAGGGGTAGACAGAACTTTAGGATCACAAGGACTCTTCAATTACATTAGGTTTAATAAGGAGTTATGAATATCGATATGACCCGTCAAGTTACAAGTTGCTAGCTCACAGCCTGAGTAAATCTAAATACACACATCTAAAGTGTCTAGGGATCAAGAATATTTTTAGCTTTAAAAAAAAATACTAATTTATTTAAATCAAATCTAATCTTCTGGATTGGTTTCCTACCTAATTCCCAATGCCTGTATCAGTGACTTATCATCACATTTTGAATAAATTAGGAACGAATTCAGTTTCTGTAAAATATATTCTTGATTGCAATCTTCTAAAATGTACTTGATCCCTAGACACTTTTGATGTGTGTATCCAGATTCCATAGACGGATTCCTACGTCATAGATTTCATTCTATTACATCCCAGATAAGCATAGTATGGAAAAACATAGGTATTTTAAGTAGTTCCTGTTTAACTACTAAGGTGCAATTGATTTCCTTAAACGAAACTATAAATGAAAAAACAACTTGAAATATCAATAAAATCAACAAGTTTCGTCTTATATAAAGGTATACTTACCTAAGTAGGTATATCACTTTTAATACATTGAATAACCAACGAAAGGTACCAAAGAAAAACACTAGTTAATTAAATAAAAACATTAGTTTTACTCCAGATTAGATGCTCCAGATTATAGATGACACCAGCTGTAAAGTGGTAAGCTTAGCCCCAATACTCACGATTAAAGTGACGTAGGGGACCACACAAAAGCTTCGTCCTCCCATCAGGCTTTATGATCTGACGTGTGAATGTAAACATATAACATGAAAATCTATTTTGTCACATCAGATGGTGTATTAATTCTAGTCTAGTCTGTAACAGAGCTTTATGAAAGCACTGTAGATCTAGGTATTACGTCACTAGAATCCTTTGTGATAAACAGTGTCCGGATTGTTAGTATTAAAATTATTCATGTGTAAATGAAATTTGTTGAATTGGAAATGGAGTTACTTAAGTTGCATTTTCCTAAAACAATATCAATGTTAAATGTGTGTTGTCTAACTAATGTTAAAGTCCGCACGTAACTGGATTGCCGCTGTGAACTAAGACGTAAGGATCTTCGGTTCGATTCCAGTAACCATTTTTTGTTTTCCACTGATCTTGGCCGAGGTTAGTCACCGAACAAAACCGTGCCGACGAATGGTCGGGCATCCTCCGTCCATGTTCAATCTGTTCGGTGAAGCCATTAAGCGAAACAGGTCAGAGTAGACTCGCTGGTGCCATTTGGGTATCTCATAGGTAAGCGTGCTCCATCGACCATATACCTCTATATCGTAGACTATATGGACTAGGCAGGATGGTCAAACGCCTGCCTAACACTAATAAATAATATAGGTGCATAAGTGTAATTTATTCCTTCGTACACAACACTCCAATTAGAAAACAATTTGAAAAAAGGCTTATTCTTACGTATAGCACCAACATTTCGCCAGAAACTGCTATTAATAATGTTGTATAATATTTAATACAAATGTGTATTTCTAGAGGTGAGCAAATATGTACCAAACGCTCAAGTGTGCTCAAGTACTGACGTCTAATTTGTTACCACTTTATATAAAAGGAGAAAGTTAGTGAATCACAGTGCTACAATACTTTTGGCATTAGAAACTGTGATGTTTGCACAAAGCTTGCATAATTATCGTAACTAATGACTCATGATCATACAAACAGACATAATATGACTTAATAGATAGAGCGGCATAGCGAGTATATTATACAACATTAAATCAAAAACATTGGTGTAACTCAGGACATAGCCCTATGTCAAAAACGGAACAAAAAATTTCACCACGACATACAATGACCGTTGGGGAAAACGAGTTCTCGTGTGGAGACCGCGTATCGGCAAACGGAGTGTAGGACGCCTTCAGGCAACGTGGACTGATGATATGTGCAAGATGGCTAGCAGAAGCTGGAAGCGAGAAGCCAAAAACAGATCACAGTGGCGTGCAATTGGAGAGGCCTATGTCCAGCAGTGGACACGTATGGGATGATGATGATACAAACTTACCGATCAGCTGATTGTCATTTTATAGAACAAAATAAGGTTCTTTGGGGAAAGTTGTTTTGAGTGATTTTTTCTAATTTCTCTAGCATTATTAATAAAATATTGACCTTGTGTAGTATACTAGTTATGTAATACACAGCTTCTCTTTTTTCAGCCGACGTTTTTAGTGACTTCACTGCAAATACAGATGTTTGACTGGATGTGGACAGGGTGCAGAAATGTTTATATTATTCTTATAGATTTGGCATTAAAAGGCATGAAGAGTATTTATTTTTTAGAGTATTTTTATTTAAAAGATATCCTCGTTTGAGTGCAATTGGAAAGGCTTATCTCCAGCAGTGTACGAATATTGACTTATGATGATGATAATGGTGATCCTTCATGCTTGTTTGAATGGACACAATTCAACCATGTTACCTACTCTCAGGCAACGGAGTCGGAGGTACTGAATGTGCTAATATTTACCCGCCATTGTTGGGGTCAAACAGAGCCCGAGTATGGGGCTGAAAAACCTACGCGCGGAATTGCACTCCGTTTAACTCTAAATTACTTTAATGTACAGTGGCGAATACGGAACAAAGAGAATGCTCCCTATTTCGTGGTCTGCACCAAATTTCCCTAAAGACGACGGGACATTATTATTCTTTGCTCTATTACGAAGTTCGGTACAAAGTCTCCCAAAAAAGTGGTAGTCAGCCCTACGGTGTTGTATAGATATTACACATATTTTATTTAGGTACAACAACCCACACATTGCCTTCATCGTATGTTAAGTAGCTAAAACACTGTGTTATGGAATTTAGACAACGAAATATATATTATACGTACTTAAATACATATTTTTCCTTTTAAATATATACTTACATATAAAACACCCAAACACATCCGACAAGTATTTAAAAGCTCACCTAAATAACCTTACGGAATAGAGGCAGTCATACCACTACACCATCAGGCCTGTCTAAGTTGTCTAGGGTTTATGCCGATATTTCCGTTTCCGTGGTGAATGAGATAGACAATAACTAAATTGTAAAAGCGCAATGCGCGCTTTGTGAATAATATTTACCGTTAGTTAATGCATATAGCTACAGATAAAGCAACCGCAAGTGTGCATACTGTGAGAAACCTCGCGTAGCATGGTCGCAGATACCACCACCACAAGATCGAGTGACACCTTCCGGTCGATGTGCAGATGAAATATTTGCCAGAAGACTTATTATGAAGGTACTTACTTAAAATAAGATATCTTTATTTTTTATTACACGGGTGCATAGGAGAACCCGCTCTTTCACAATGTGTATTTATTATAAATAAGCGTAATATCGGAAGGGATACAAAATTAATTAAAAATATATTAAGTCTTAGCAAAAATACCCATAATCAGTTATTATGTCATATTAAGATTACCTACATGAAATAAAATAATAAAAAGATAAATAATTTGTTTGTTTGTTGTTGACAGCCCAGATATAAGTGGGCTGCTGTGTACTTATATTTTTAAGTAGCTTATTTCTCATTATACACACATCACGCCTTCTATCTCAAAACGGGGTAGGCAGAGGCACTTGCTGAGCAAATGCCCACATTTCACTAAGCTTATTGAACCCAACGTGACAAGGAGTGAGCCCATAGGCGAGCGCATTGAACCTTACCTAACCTAACTTATTAATTTTATTTAATTAAATAACTACGCTATTAAAAAAAGGGAAGGGCAACCATTGTCTTGTGCATTTTAAAATTGACAAACACATTTCGGAAGCAATATCTTCGCCTTTTGCAACCTTACAGTTGTCAATTTTAAAGGAATATATTCCTTCAATATTTTTTTGTGTGTTGAACCCTGAAGGAGACATTAGACAGTACGATTCTCATTTCACCGGTTTGTATCATAATATACTGTGGCAGTTTGATGCTAACTTCATAACGTGTGTACGTTACCTGATAGCAATTTACATCTAATCTCGTTTCCGGACAGTTAACTATCGAAATGTGCGCAATTAACACACGTATGTTACATGTAAACAGGGGATTTTGCAAAATGCAGCGGGAGTCTCATTACCGGAAATGAAGTTACGTTACTATGTGCTGAAAATGGCGGAAGTTCTAAATTCATGCAGCGCAGGTCAAAATTATATGGCATTTTGTGCCTCTCTTGACTCCTCTTTGGTATAAAATGTTCTAAGAGTAAATATGTTTTTGACGGTATTTCAACAATAGTTAAATAATAAAACCTTTATTTCAAAACACCTGCCATGATCCAATAGGTAAAGTACCTGTTTCATGCCAGATAACAAACTTTTCATACTCACATGTTTAAATACAGATATTTTGTAAAATAAATACATAGGCGTGAAGCTATGTATACATAAATCTAACACGTAACTACAATTCTTGATTAGTAAAATTCTGCGAAATGGCCGCTGCTATATTTATTACCTTTCGGACTTGATGCAGATATGTGAAGCTCTACACCAACAGTGCTTTCTAGCCGGTTGGCTAGTAAAGTAATAGAAGGTATCTAAAAGTCTCCTGATAAACCGATTGTTTAACATTGTTTATGATTATAATTGAACCGATTACGAAATGGAAAACAAATCGTACACAACTCTTGCTACTATGCAAAGTACCTAAGTAAGTTTTCAGAGAGGTGTCATTACTAGGCATCAAAGTGACGGCGAGTGAACGTGTCGAGGAAATCGGCCGCCATTGATCGAGCCTGTAATCACGACAAGCGCACCACGCAAATTATCCACAGACCGATAATGAATTCCAATCGACTACGACCTAACTGTCGATTTTCATAAACTTCTCCATTCGTGGAAACTTTGTCCCATTCTAATACAGCTTGTGTGATAGAGACGAGCTGTACTCAAGTAGCGGTCGGGTGTTGTTTAACATTACAGAATGCGGGCCATAGCCTCCCTCCGTTGAAGTCTACTCGATATTTTGCGCCGATATTTATTGGCAGAACTCGACTCCCTTGGGCGCAATCGAGATTTTTCCATCGTCGATGAATATTTAATATTCCATAACGAAGCCTGCAGACTAGACAAGGCAGTTTGAATGCTTATAGTTTTATTTCTGAATACCTATCCTACGTAATAGTACTTATATTTAAACAGTTTTCGCCTTAAACAGTGACTCAATTTAAGCACGCAACGTACCGACCTTTCTTGTGAAGTACTGTAAAAACGGGGAAAACACTCGTGCATTATCTATGGAAAACGGTCGTAGGCTATATTGATTTTCGTGGGAAACCCAAAGTGATTGCCTGTTCTAGCGTATACTGCGACACCTTAAACTGTCGATATTTATGGCATTCTCTAAACACCTAAACATGATAAGAATCCGTTTGAGGAATAGTATAAAGTAATGGCTGCGTTACAGACATTTTAAAGGTGTTTTATAGTTTATTTTATGACCTGGTTCTATCGTAAAACCAGTGAAATTGAATGACGTGAAGTGAAGAGACTAAAATGCATGAGAATGTTAATATATGGTACGGATATAATCTGCCTGCACCTATGACGTTGGAATCATCGTGGTATTGGCGTACGTTGGAGTTAATTGCTTTTAACAAGTAAAAAAACTACGAGCCTTCAAAAGTTGCGCTGCGGCGGGCATCACTGAGAGAATAGCAACGATCCGATTGTTCAGATTCAAACGAATGCACAATAAATTTTACAAAACCCGACCGTCAGCCAGAAGCGAAACTTGAAAAAAAATGACCATTTTACATGAAATCTCGCAGATTCATCACGGAGCAAATGACCAAACTTTACAAAATGACCTCGGCCACGTAACTAATTTAAAAGGAGATAAAGTAATTTATTTTTGCAAGACTCACAATACGGAACTCTGGTATGAGAAGCAATTTCTTTTCAGGGGCTTAAATTTATTCTTTAATATTATTGTCCCGTCCTGCTCTGGAATGGAAATGAATGATAGGTACAAGATATATTTCTTCCGGTAATCAGGATGAGGGTGATTCGGAATACGATAGGCATAATTAGGCAATGGGCCATCTTATTTCCTTAGAGTCTATTGTAGACTATCTATCAATAACTATTCATGTCAGCGTACTGACGTCCAGTGCTGGACTTAGGCCTCCCCAAAGTCGCGTCGTCTTAACCAGGTCGTCGGACCAGTTATTTCATTAATATGAAGAATAATGAAAGTAGGGGTAATTGGGAATTTTCAGGACTCTCATTTCAGTTAGTTGTAATGACGGTAGATGGCGCCGGCTGTGTTAAATCCTTTGTTTTTCATTCACTTAAAGACGTAATTCTATGAGCTCTCCGATAAAAACCGAGGTCAAAACTTAGTTAAATTACCTACCTCATATTTTTTTCTCGACTCAAAAGATTCTTGTCGCGTGGCACTTTGTAATTTCAAGGGTAAAAATAATAAACACGTGATATTTTTAGAATAGATGCTTTTAGACTATTTTATTTGGCATAAAGGTTTAGCTTAATAAAATGTAGGTAAACGTCAGAATGATCATGAAAATCATTGGGGGAGGTCCTCGTCCAGCTGTGGATGCCATGTGGCTGATAATGATGAAACTTCAGAATTCAGAACTAAGTAAACGTCATTGCCTTTTTTGAAGTTAAAAAATTGCACATTGTAAAAGTTACTTCCAAAATCTATGGTTCTGTAAACGTAACAGAGATCTTTATTCGGAACATGTGCCGGCGCCAGTTTCATATTTTTAAGCGATTTCAAAAAAGGAGTGTTTCCACTCGACCGTATGGCAAAAATATTATTATGACGTAAAAACATGTTTGTTATATTTGTTCGCGATTCGATTACTTTGTCGTTTATGAACGGATTTTGATGACAGATTTTTTTTTGGAAAGAAGATATCTCTCAAAGGTCCCTTGATAGGAAGTCAGGTTTTGATGATAGTGGAGTCTGTGTTTCCTGCTCAGTACAGTCTGAAGGTTTTCAAGTCGCGGGTGAATAGGTATCTAATCGTAGACCACATTGTTGCTTAACATCAGGCAGGATGGTGGTGAAATGCTTGTTCTTAAAGATAAAAAAAATGGTAGATCAGATAAGTCGAGGAGAACTTAAAAATCGGAGAGGCGACTAGTACTGGTTGAAGATGGTTATTTTTTCTTAAAATGATACCTGTTATATTATTATATGCAGGTTTGTGTCTACCGTATAACAAAGACCTACTACAAATTAGTGTGCCTATAATGGATTAATAACCCAGTAAAAATAAATTTTGTTGTTATTTATTGTGTGTTTTTAATGTAATTTGTTGTTTTTTTCCGCCTGTGTGTTTAGTAATGTAAGTTTCAAACTATGTTTCTGTGTTTTGTCCTTTATTTGGAACTGTTAGTTTATAAGGATTCTGGATTATAAATGAGACATGTTTAACTAAATAAAGTCATAAAGGTTTCTGTAGGCACCTTAGCTCAGATTTCAACCTGCCGCGACGACCTTAATGAGTAACGGAAAAAGCTTTTACGTATGTCAAATATGACCGTAATGAAATATGGAAGCGGAATTGGATTGTATTCAATAAAACGTAGTGTGTGGGAGACCAAGAGGTAAAGTAAGGAATATAACAACGTTTGACGGGTCTTTAATCTACTTTGAACAGCGAACCAGCGGAAGGTCGGGTTGGTTTTTTTTTCGCGAAAACCTACTGAACTGAAATTAATAAAATAATACATAGTACAAAACAAAGTCGCCTCTCGTTGTTTGTCCTAACGTAAAACTCAGTCGCGTGATTTTCATGTGTTTTTTTATTAGATAGATGATGCTTGAGGTAGTAACAACACGGGTCTATAACACGGGCCGAAAATCCAAACATAAGCATTTAAGATTGTCAGCAACCACGTAGAAGTGGTCAAAATGTTTACTTAAAAAATGCATCATCCTTAACAAAATCAATCCTCCAGCAATGGACAGCAAGCATTTAGTAACTGCTCACTTCACTGACAGTTACTGCCAAAAAACATTTCTGACAGCCAACATAGCGTATGATGTTATGCCGCCGTACCACGACACATAACGATTCCTAAGTGATAACTTGCGATGATAGTGTATTATGATAAGTTCATTGATTATAGTTACTAACTTTACACCCAGTTTATTTCAAAACCACAAAGTTTGTAATATTAGGACCACTTTAGAATGATGTTAAATAGCCAAAAGTGCTTGGTTTAAGTCCTCGGCCCGTATTGTGGGCCGCACCCTGTATAATAGCATATACCTAATAGCATAGTGACACTGTTAATAGTAATGTTAGTTATGTGTACAACATGAACTAAATTTAGTTTTACACCTTTTATTGCAAAAGATGCTTGCAAATCGCTACAGTTCACTAAGTGCCAATGCAGCGTGGTGGTTAAGCCCCCTCCGAACCTCACTTTAATTTTTTTAATAGATTTTTTATTTCTTTCATAATTATTCTGCCATTTGCCGGCTCACAACCAGATAAATAATAGGTAGCTAATTATCTATCTATCAAATCAAGGAACTTGTTTTAGGAACTGTACCTACAGTCCTAATTCACTTGTTTTGTCAAGGATCTGTATTATGAAACTCCGCTTAAGCACAAGTCTTTGCAAAAGTAACTTTAGTCCCGCTCTAACTGTGAATGTGTAAAAGAGACAACTGAGACGAGACACATTTTAGATATTGTTTCAGAATACTATACGAGCCGTAGTGTGTCAGACGCCTGACATAAAAGCACCGGAGATTCCAAGTCACGATGTTTAAGAGTGTCGTTACAGTATTATATCCGTAGTTGACCTTTTAGCTTGACCTTGGTTGTGTCTTAGTGCTAGATATTTCTGTCACAACAAAATCGAGATTTCCTTCGGCATTAGTTCTGTCATTGTCTACTTACAATGAAACAACCAGTAGGTATGATTGACACATTTTATTATTACAGTGTTCTTTTACTTTGCAGAACGGCTGGAGGTTCAGTTGGGTAGATACTTTGGATTTCCAACAAGGAGGTTGTGTGTTCGAGTCAGACTGTATGTTAGGCCTGTAAAGGGTAGTGTTTTTCTTACTATGTAGGTACGCTAAGTAAAGGACAACACCGCTGTGAAGCTCACATAGCATAAGGTGAACTCTAACGACGGTAGGCACACCGTCTATCAGGTTAGGTTAAATACACTAACTTAGCAAGTGCCTCTTACCGTGATTACAAGCGTGTTTACTTTGGTTGTATTATTCTTCTTTGTCTGATATAGACGAACTACCTATCACATGTCAAAAGGGGATAGTTGTGACCGCCTAACTCCCGAGAGCCTATAGACGTCTAGAAGCCAATGATAAATGCCGCAGGAATATGATCACAAGCAATTTATTTCCATTAAACAAGCTTTTCTTTACACACATACACACTTTTCAAATCGATACCAAACTTATTAAGTTGACATGAAAATAACAATACAAAAATACTTGTGTAAAAAATAAAGCTAAAAAGCTCTAAAAAGTATGTATAAAACAGCTCGGGAACACATGTACATTATAAAGTATGACCGGAGTTTTATTAAATCAGGTTGACAAGCGGGATTTTGGCACCGAAATGGTATATATCAAATTAACAGAGTTACTAAGTCATTTTGGAATTATTTCGGTTAACCAATTTGTTTCTATTCACCAAGCAGTTTCGTAATAGTATTTTGCCGTGTTTAATAACTTGAGGTGACATTTCCCTCTGTCATGTCGGGCGCCACGCTTTGTACACAAATTAAATGTTTAGTAGTGTTGAGCATTGAAGTGCCGTTACTGCTGACTTGGTGAATAATACCACCTTCCTTAATAGCCAAATGATTTCCACTACTGGATTGAGGGCTTCCCCCAATGATTTCCATGATATGGGGGGGGGGGGGGTCAGTAAGCCACGCTGAAGCAGGCGGGTTGGCGATCGCAATGGGTTTCATGGTATTAACTCACAGAGATCCTGTTGCCCTTTGAAGAAATACCTCGCCGCTTGTTACGAACCCTCCACTACGCGAAAAGTTGGGCTTGGGGTGATGACACGTGTTTTTCGGTTTATTAACATATATTGTGGGACCTACCTCGACAATGGTAAAAGTAGAAGTGAAAAGAGATCACATCATCATCATCATCATCAGCCCATGCTTGTCCACTGCTGGACATAGGCCTCTCCAATTGCACGCCACTGTGATCTGGTTTCGGCTTCTCGCATCCAGCTTCTGCCAGCCATCTTGCGTATATCATCAGTCCACCTTGCCTGAGGGCGTCCTACACTCCGTTTGCCGAGACGCGGTCTTCACTCGAGAACTCGTTTGCCCCAACAGTCATCGGTTCTACGGCTAATATGGCCGGCCCACTGCCACTTCAGCTTGCTAAAACGATGAGCTATGTCAATGACTTTGGTTCTCTGTCGGATCACTTCATTTCTGATTCGATCCTTCAGAGAAACGCCGAGCATAGTCCTTTCCATAGCACGCTGTGCGACTTTGAGCTGTTATGTTGTGTATGTTAGAACTCACACCAAAAACAACTAGGCTTGCAATCCAAAACTGACATTTGGAATTAAACGAGACAACAATATGAAAAATATGCAGGAGTGAAAGAGCAAGAGACAATAATTTCTGTCTCTTACTGCGTAGCAAGTTTTAGTTTGATTCAAATTGTACGGAGTCATTTAGGTAGTAAAAGTGACTCTTTAGATTCAGTAGACCAAAGGAGACTCCTTCGAGAGTGTCGGAATAGAAAGTGGTAAAATTTTAATATATGTATAAAGGTCTGCAATCATTAGTCGATTTTGAACATACATTTTACAATACCGTGCATACAATAAAATGTGGAGCAAATCTTGTACCTAAGTTTTCTTCAAGTATGCCGAAGCCGGGAATCTAACTCATGACCTTTAATATAAGTAACATGGTCGAACATTAATCCAAATCGTTTGTCGACAACACAAACGTAACTATGACTTTATTTGTACAGTCGACTAATAATCTGGTCTACCAACACAAGGCTTAAACTGATATGAAAGTCATTAGACAATAAGGTTTATTTTAATTGTCACAATATAATAACTGTATCTTATTGATAATGATACGTTTTGGTGACACAGCATCAAAACTAATACAGCACTTTCATCGAATTTACAAAATGTTGTTTGTATTAATTCCGCCCAACTGCAAAGTTTTTGGGTTATACATACTCGTACACATAAAATGCACGATTATTATATAAAGCAACAAGCAAGCATTTGATCACGAATGGAATAGGTCAGAACTGTTATCTGTTAGATCAGACATATTTCGTACCAAAAACGTGATATAGTCACAAAACATTGCAAAGCTCTCATTAGCGAATAAGGAAATGTTCGTAAAAACTTGTTATTTTTGTTAGAACTTGTACAGCTGCGAATATTAATTGCAAATGATGGTTTGGATTTTGGGGAAAGGTGATCATGTAATCGTTTCATATGAAGAAATCTTGTACATATTTTTTTTATTTTTTTTCGCATTGATATATATTTTTTCTCAAAAGTAACTAAGCTTGGGTTGGGCGTTTTATTTGAGGCTCGGTTATTTTGTTTGCCCTGCCTATTAGTAATGAGTCTAGGACTCAACTTAAACTAGGTACTTTAACTGTGGAATACTGTTTTTTATACTTAGTATTAATATACTTTCATGATTATTTTAACCTTTGCGACGTAGAGTTAGAAAGAAAAAAAAAATAGTTGGTATTATTAAGTCTTCAATAATATAATAAGTACCCACTTGAAAAAAACTCTACATCTGATTTAGATAAACATAAAGAAAGTAAAAGTATTACAAAACAAACTATTACACAAGTACCAAAAATAAGTAAGTAAGTACCTAAGCCTAGTTTAGGGTTAGATGGCAACAATATCACCTACATATCAATAATAAATAATTCAAAATAAAAAAATTAAATGTCAAAATCGTTAACCTTCATTTTAGATTAGCCGTAATCAGGAAGTAAAGCGTAAAGAGACATTCAAGCTTGAGTTGTTTTTCTTTTGAAGCGTCGTTGTTATGTTAAAACATCTCGAGTCATCCGTCATCGGGCGACGGCGAAAGGGCTTTTGAAAGTTCCAATCCAAACACAAACAAAAAAACTGCAGACACATAAAACAAATCTGTACGACATGTCAATTTATAAGGTACATCGATAGAAAGTTCTTTTTTTTTGCAAACACATTACTTGAAACGGAAATAATGCCGTCCACGAACTGTTAAGGTCACTTTTTATTAAAGTATGTACGAGCCGCGATTTCATTCGCGTTTTAGTTATTCATGCGAAGTTTAATATTGTTGCCATATTTGCCTTTAAAATTAAGGTTTTAGCTGTAAAAATGTCAATATTTCCGTGAATATCATTTCCGTTTGCTAGTATGCCTTTTCTCAAGCTATCTGTGTACCAAAGTTCATTGAAATCCATTGAATAGTTCAGGCGTGAACTCGCCACAAATAGATAGAATTACTTTCGCATTTATCATATTAGTAAAGATTAATATGATTTAGAACGAGAAATTCATCAGTTGAAGAGAGAATAAAAAGCATTGAGTTCATATTAAAGTTGTTCATATGTGCCAGTCAATAAATAACATTAGACCTTTGGCTTTGCCCTTTGTTAATTGAAATCGGTTCAATAGTTTTCGCGTGAAAGTACTTCAGACAGTTACTTTCGCATTTATAATATTAGTTATGATACATATGATTTAGCACGAGGCTTTCATTGATCATTTGAGAGAGAATAAAAAGCATTGAGTTCATAATAAAATTGTTCATATAAGCCAGTCAATAACATTAGACCTTTGACTTTGCCCTTTGTAAGCACATTCATACATAAGTACATACATACAATACGGTGGTGCGTGCGAGATTAATGGATGTATGGCGGGTAAGAGAATGTATGGAAAACGGTGTTCCAATTAAAAAGTAATCGATTTATTAAAATCAAATGGTATTATTGCGATAATATATTATTGAGAACTAAACTCTTTCAACATAATGAACAACAACAAAAATCATCAGCAATTTGGACGAAGATTTATCTACATGAACTTTAAAATTAAGTATGTACCATAAGATTTTTATACTTAAGAGATTTCCGATGATGCATACAATAAAATAATAATATTTAAAAATGGCTGATTTTGTGACACCTATTCCATTGTGAATATATAAAAGAAAAGAGTGTGATGACCAAGCGTACAGAAAATTAAATGTCCTTTTCTTTCGATACCACTCGTACTAAGCACGTGAAAAAGCACTATTCCAAAAGTGTCATTTTATTTGTTAACTTTTTTACACAGAATATGGTAGGTGGCCAGTGTCATACTGTGTGTAAAATGACCCCGTACAATGGTATTAGAAACGTTGTTGGGCACGACAGTATAAACAACTTTTACTGTGTCGCCATTGCGAAAAAGAAAAAAAGCAAATTCGTCTCCGTACAATATGGATAACTTTTTTTTCGTTTCCCAGAGCCAATGAGCAATACTTAGAGATACAGATACTTACAAAATATGAGTAAGTGTCAACTTATATTTGTACAGAAAATTCTTTTACGAAGTAACTTGAATACTTATTTCATTTGAAAATGTAACCAAAGACATTACAAGTAGATAACATTTCCTGTTTACAAAGTGCTTTTTAAACAGCCTTGTCAGGTTGGACACAAGCGCTCTCACTTTTATGCAACAATGTATTGTACAAAACAAGACTAAGTACCGTAAGTGCTGTTTTAGTGCGCTTAACTTAGGTTGCGTACCCATTAGGCTTCCAGTGAGGTGATCAATTCTTAGGTTCAGTGGCTGTGGCGGTGGCGGTACCGCGAGGACCCAAGTACCGCCGTTATTATATTTTTTTCACACCACTATGAACAAGCGTTTGACCACCATCCTGCCCGATGTTAAGCAGCGATGTGGTCTACGATGGAGCACACTTGTTCATTAGGGACCTATTGAGAGCTGAGGGGTGCGTTGACTACCCTCACCCCGAAGATGCCCTCATATATATACATACTCTCATCCGTGAGAGCCTAGCTCAGCTGGGGCCACCCTCGTATGTAGTGGCTCAGGTCGTTCCGAGGGTCCAATAAATAAAACGAGAGTGATCACCGTTTTTCGTGGGTGCGAGTCCCACATAACCCTGCCGTTGTTCCCGTCAGCGGTCGAGTATTCATAACGGATTTCTCCACGATAAAAAAGGCTCCTATCCTAACGTGAATCAAGCACTACTCAGATAAGTTTTACGCTTTGTCCGTCTCTAATGGTAGGTGTCAAAAAGAGACATATTATGGGGTATGGGGTATATGTCTCTTTTTGACACCTACTTAAGTATTACTTAATATTGATTTATCTTTCAGAATGTGGACCTAAATAAGTCGACGGCCAAGACGCCGCCCCAAAAAGTTTGCAGTGAACCTACTTTACTTACAAAATTTTAATATAGTTTTATAAGCTGTCCTGGCTAACGTTTGTTCAACAATGGTATTCTTCTGTCCTGAAATGGCAATCTGTAGAGAGCATAGCCCAATAACTCCCTTGTCTGCTCTTTCGCATCCCCGAAATCACCATTTTCGATGTATACTGATATCCGTGGAACGAAAGGCATTATTGACCGATGGGCTGGCCATCCATTGATACTCTTGCTAATATTCCACATAAACTGCAACTGTTCCCTGAAATGACCTAGGAGGTATCGTATCTCCAAGTGGGTAATTTATTTATGCGTAAAATAATAAGAAGCCGATTTCTCGATATTTACTTATCATGTACGGCACTACATTTATAATGTGAAATGCGATATGAAAACGTCTACTATGTAAACGGTTTCATTCATTTTCCCCCGAAGATAATATAAAGCTCGGAACACGCAGCACTTCTTTGAGACAGTGATTCAAATGTGGCCGCAGCCTTACAGTTATCGTGAATAATGTTGTTTTACATTTTGTAATTAAGCTACGAGATATGTGTCAGAATGTAAGTAGGTAGATTGGTATCAATCTCTGTCTACAACATTGAGAGACAGGTGTGACGTAACCTACGTTACAGATAATAATTTGGGAATATTTCGTATTGGTCTTGTTACATTCATTCCGTCTATTTTTCCTCTATATACATAGTTAGTATTGCATTTCTGTGAAATGTAGTAGTAAAGATTTGCTTCTATCTCACTAGTAAGAAAACAAATTTTTAGATCACATGTACCTCTTTTTATTGATTTAGAAGACAGAACAATAATAATAATACATTACACTAAAACCATCTTATTATTGCCAACTTTTAGAAAAGCCGTTGTGGTTTACCATTTATATCTAATTTGAGAGCAAGATGTACTCCAATTCGATTCCCGTACCCGGGTGCATATCAAAATTTGTTTCTATGCAGATACAAATTAGGTACCCTTCAGCGGCGATGGGCTGACAACCTATAACGTTTGGTTTCCCTTAGCAAGTGCCTCTGCCTACCCCGCTTTGGGATTAAAAGGCGTGAAGTGTATTAATTCATTCATTCCCTGATGAAATATGGGTTATCAAAGTCAGCTATTTCTGCTCAACGGTTAATGGGATATTACGCGTGACTCGACGTATTACGGCGTTGTCGTTACAATTAAGATCACGTCACACAGGGGCGGTGCGTCCAGGGACGAATCTAAGGGAGGCGAAAGCCTCTATGTGACAGGATTCTTAGAAACTTGAACATTTCAAAGATTCCGGCCCCGGAACGCTCTCGGATCGGATTATGTGTGCCGTCACGTCACTATAAGTTATGTTAAGGACCTTTTGTATTCGGTATTTGGGAAAAGGCGTGTCGCGACCTTTAAGCAGGACTTCGTTACACGCCTGACTGGACAGTCACATACTTTGACATTGGTAGTGACTGGCAAAAGAGGACGTGATACCGCATTACAAGGATCATTGGTGGTCAAAAAGCTTGGCACCCAATTTATGCTTAACGGGTATTGTTACTAATCCATGTTATAACAATACTAGTGTAAATAAAATCACCTGAATATAAATAAAAAGGGACAAAAAGGTAAAGGAGAGACAAGAAATTCTTATTAATGGTCAGCACTTGCACGCCAAAAGTTCCTTGAGTGTATTCATTACCTTATACTTTTGTGTAGGTATATTACTTTACCTATATTATATGCCGAACGCAAGAACAACATAAACACACACAACTAGTGGTGAATAAAATGGATTATCTTAATAAATAATCATTGTTTTCTCCTTGTTTAGAAAGTACAGTCCCAACTAGCTTTTCTTCACTTGTAAATACTGTGAAAGGAATTGAATATTCGGGAATAGTATGTTGCAATTTTGTTAAGATCATATTATTTGAACTGCTGCCGTGGGTAGCATTTTTGTCTGCCTATAGAAAAAGGTCCCCAGTTCGTTTTCATCATCCATAAAATACTCGTACAATCAATCCTATATTTTGCTTGTTTAGAACGAACACTTCCAACTACTCTTTCTGCACATGTACAAATATATTTGTAAAAGGAATAAACACTCGGGATGCAGTGACTGAAATTAATTTCCACATGTACCTGCGGTGTTCATCTCGGGTCACTGCTCAGTATTGCGTTCACCTCAATTTATGAGTAATGAAAACCACTGAGCACGAAATACGTAAAATTTCTAGGGCCAATTTTATTTATATGTATACGAATATCGAAATATGTGCACTTGAGCAGAGAGTCTGTACTAAATACAAAATATTGTTTTATAGGCAGGTTGCACGGTAACGTGCCCCGATAAAATATACCGACCGATTTCGACAGTTAAAACCACTCTTTAAGGAATTACCTATATCGCTGCTTTTTATACATAATTAGCCAATATACATTATTACACGTAAGATACATGCAAACCTTCCTCGAGAATCATTATATCGTTTAAAGAAATTGTGTGGTTTTAAAGATCTAAGCATACATAGGTACCTATGACAGACTTTCAGAGAGTCTTGATATTGAAGAGCAAGAATATTGTTATAGGTACAGTCGTATTTGACATACAAAGCGAAAGGATTTTTTGCTGACACATGCCTTGCCATTTAAAAAAAAGTTAAAATGACACATCCCGCCTGTCAAAAAAATATATATTCCCAACAATGATATTATATAGTGATTCCCAATCACACAGTAAAAGCTGTTTTACAAACGCTTTCGGATTGTGCCCTAATTAATTAGAGGCACTCTGAAGCTCTCTCATTCAAGAACGCGTACTTACGTAGGTTAAATTTCTAATGACATTTAGCACTCAGTGATCCGTGACATAATCATGCTTTATCTCGAACATAAGCTTTGGGGTACAAAAAGCTTCGTAATAAAACGTAATCGCTTTGACAGACTTGATGTTACAGCTGTCATAGATTAAGTTTATTTTAATCTTAGGTATTGCGCAGTACTTATGATTACTAATTTTCTTCGTAAGTTTCTCGCATTAACTTCTATAATAAGCAATGTTTAATTTTTAATTTAATGTTATTTTACAAAAGAGATGATGTCAGATCAACTACAACGCCGAGGATTTATTTAGGTAGATATTTGTCAAGAACACGTTCAAGGCGGTTTATGTTAAATTAATTGCATAAATTCAGACTTACTTATACTTTGTTCTTAAGTAATATCATTAAAGGAGTCTTTCTCAATTCGACTCATATATTATTCTTTTTTTAGTTTTGTTCGCGGATAATCCTTCGTATGTTGATGATTATTTTTTTTTGTTGGAAGGAAAATATGTATAAGGAAGTCAGGATTTCGTGATAACAAACCAGATAAGGAACATAAAAACTAGTACTGTTGAAAGTCGTTTATTTTTTCTTTAAAACCTATACACCTACAGAATGTTTTCTCTTTCTGAGATATCTTTGCTGGACATTATGCAATACTGCATATGCGCCAGATTCTTACCCATTTTGTTTTACCGTTCCGGAGGGAATTTCGGGATAAAACGTAGCCTATGTTCTTCGGGATTATTTTTCAGTAGATTTCAGTTTATTCCTATCACATCCAAAAATACAAATATTTACTCTATGTTACCTAAATATATAAAAGGAAAAGCTGACTGACTGACATATCAACGCACAGCCTAAACGGCTAAACGTAGACACTTGAAATTTGGTACGGACGTAGCTTAGGTACCATAGGAGTGCACTAAGTAAGGAATTCTTAAAACGGGAACGGGGAATAAACGCGAAAATTCTTTTGTACGAGAAATATAAACGGCTCAAGTTAGACGATTGAAATTTGGGATGCAGGTACTACTAAACTACACGAATGAAATTGTGGGGCGTTCACTAGTATGAATATACACTAGCTGAACCGCGTGATGTTATTGACGTTTTATTTTTCGATTCCGTGGCTATGTGGCCTATGTCACCGCGAGATAGTGTAGCTTCCCAACGGTGAAGTATTTTTTCAAATCGATTCCATAGTTACTCTTTCTTTTATTTTATTGTATTTCTTAAGGGCAACCAATAAGGACTTACACAAAATATTACATAAACAAAACACAGTACAAGTAAGTGCAGCCTTAATAATAGGCTACCACGGAGAGCAAATATAATATTACTTAGTATAGATTGGTATAGATAAGTCTTAATTATATTTCAGGAAGTAACTAATGCCACTGGATATTATAGGCGTGCATGGCGAAGGTACAAGAATCATGTTACAAAACAGCAATCAATAATTGAACCAGCATTGAATTGGTTAAGAATATTTAGGGCTCACATTCAAGTTCAAAAATCAATGTCATTATAATTAATCACTCATTTGGAAAGAACATGCACGTAATTAATGTCCTGTTTTATCAAACCACAGATGAAAAGAAACGCCCTTATTGATTAGAACCGTGACTCAGTAGTAAGAACTTGATATTATAGTGATATTTTTAAGCGAATTTATAAAAGGACCAGGTCATATATATATTTTACCATTTCTGGACCCCGATTAATGATTTTTTTTTTTGGTGAAAAGCTAATTTTTCAAATTTTCTATGATAACGAAGACAGGGTTTGAAGAAGGCAGACCAGATAAATGGTAGGAGCTTTAAAATATCGTAGGAGCGACTATTACTAGTTGATGACGGTTCTTTTTTCTCTAACATTATAGCTGTTATCAATACATAAGAAAAAACAATTTCGCCTTCCGCTGTCTGTCCTTATGTATGCTTAGATCTTTAAAACTACGCTACGTTTTATTTTATATATAAAGTGATTCTTGAGAAAGATATAAAATATTCACATAATAGCAGAGTAACACTGTCAATAATGCATATTGACAAAACAACGTTTTCCGGGTGAGTATTCTATATAAGTTGTAAACTACATAACTTATGTCAAATTAACTATCGCTATTTCGAAACTAAGAAAAAAGTTCAGTTCGAAATAAATTAAACAAAGCTTATGCTCAATTCAAAGCGTTTGTTTCTTTAAGTGTTGTTTTTAATACTTAAATTAAAAGTAAAATTAAACCATAACATTGTGATGATTGTTGACCCTACAATGCCGTAGGGTTAAACCTTGTATTGTTTGCGTAACACACATATACGTATTTCTTCCAACGCTTCACTTAAGAGGCGATCGGAACGAATTTAATTTACAATAATGATCCTATTGATATAATATTTTAACAATCCCCTAATTAGATATTGTTGTCTAACAAACTGAGAATCGGCCAGAAATGTTCCATCTATTGTCATACTTCTCATTAGTGGCATAGAATAGTGACCTTCATAACATATTACTCGCTTCAGCCCCGCATTTAGAAGAAGGCCATTCGTTCTAATACCCCAAAGAATTCATTACACGTGTGGATGATCAAGAACTCTGATAATGCTTGGGGATACCATTCACAGTACATACGATATACGTTATATCTGTAATGGATCGAGGATAATTCGTGTTTTTATACGTATGTACATACAAGACAGTTATAGCGCGCCTTGGGGGAGGCTTATGTCCACCAGTGGTCGTCATTGGGCTGAATAGCTTTACGCGTGGAGTATGTGTGTGTGAGTATGTGAAGCTTCATCTTTGACGATTGTTTTTTTTATTGTATCGATTTACATATTATTATATTTAGTTATGCAGCTTAAAGTAATTATTATGTTTTTTTGTATCTTTTTTTTTGTGTTGCTCTACCGGGACATTTGCGACCATTACTGATCTACTGTGATCGCCACCTGGTTAATAATTTAAAGTTCAGTATCAATTTTGAGCGCCTTTATTATAAAGAGATTCACCACCTCATCTGATGAAAGTAGAAGTTATATGTTTTCCCAGATGTGTGGAACGTTTGTCCATCAGGGGTCCACACTCACTAAGAAGGTGTGTGGGATTTTCATCTGCCTCATTGCAGAAGCGACACATGTTTGTGTTTCGGATGCTCATTTTGCACATGTGCTTGCAATGATTATGTTAAATTGTTTAGTAATATGCACTGTGACTTACTTACATGATGATTGTAGATCAAGATTCACAATTTTATTTATTTAGTGAGCTTCACACGATTTACTTAGCTATAACTTCTAAATAAAATAGTTCAAGTCCACGAGACTTTAAAGTAATATTGTTCACGTTGTGTGACAGTGAAAGCGCCATACAGCTCATCTAGCGCTATCCTTGTCACATACCGAGAATAATATTATTTTAAAGTCTCATGGTACGGGTCCTGGATTCGAATTTACATCCTTCCGATTGTAAATCCAAGGACTCGAAAGCTAGGCTGCAGCCGCTTTATTGTTTATATAAGTTAAATTAATAATCGCAGCGTTCGATGCGAAGTTATACATAGAGAGGGATAATTGGACGATGGGCTAACAATACTGATTATCATTTTAGAGATTGCGCTAAGGTAAGATGACGCTTAGATGTTTAAAACTTCGTAACGGTTTTTGATGCAGTTTTCTTTTACAGAGCGATTTTAAGGTTTATACTTATAATAGCAGGGGAAAGCTGTTAATAATAAATATTTAAAATAATACAATAGTATTTTGGCAAAACAACGTTTGCCGGGTCACCTAGTAAGAAATAAAGCGAAGAAGTGGCGAAAATCGTCTAGAGTCTTAACATTTGTAAGCTATCTGGGACCGCACCCTAAGGCGGGCGTTAATTAACTAAATTGTAAAAGGAAAGTGCTGCTATAATTACTCAGTACATATAAACCTGTACCTACTAAACACGTTGGTGCCTGCAGCGTGGGAGCATCATCAGAGTTGAAGTGGAGCGAGCCGCCTACTTGGCAACCTGCATGATCTATATTATATTGTTCCAGACCACTGGGATCCGTACCACGGACTCTTGTATGAAATACTAGCGGTCCGCCCCGGCTTATACTAAGTATTTCTCTACTTTATTGTGAATGTATCATACATTATTTACATAAGCATACATAGGGACATGGATAGCGGGAGGCGACTTTGATTCATATTACAATTGCCAAAGTTATTATAGTTTTTTTATTTTAGTACAAGCAACTGCTCGAACTATTATTATATTTATACCGAGTGTAAAAGGACCCCGAGCCTTGGTTTTAGGAATAAGTTTTACTATGACGACTATGTGGGGAAATGAAAAAACAATTTAATCCCCAACAACGTTTCTAAGACCATTGCTCGGGGTCCTTTTATACTCAGTATAATTACAACTATTCCTGGTGTTCAGTAACGATGGAGCACTCTTGCTTATTAGCTACGTATTTACCTTGATGAAGTCCAGACTATACATGCTTTTCCTAAAAAAATCTAAATAGGTACATGATAATCAGAGGCACATTCGTTAAGTGTACATAACGCAACGTCGTGGGCATATTATAAATATCTTACTAATATTATAAACGCGAAAGTGAGTTTGTTTGTTTGTTCTGCTTTGACGCCGTAACTGCTGAACCGATTGTTTTGTTAGAAGTCCGGTTTAAATAATAGAGTACTTTTTATCCCGGAAAAATTGAAAACAAAAATATTCCGTATACCGCAATATAACCGAAGGCCACGCGGGTGAAGCCGCGGGCGGAAAGCTAGTTTAGAAATATAGCTGAGTTTCACAGTCATAAATATTAGGCGCTCTACAATTTTAATTCAAATAAATTGTTGTAGATATCAGTGAACAGTGTCATATACATGCAGAGATGCACACATGGCAGTTGATCCAGGTACATACTCGTATTATGAAACTCGTGGTAGGGAACCCGGTTTGACAGCTGACCATCTGAACAGTGCCTGCTTGTGGGTGGTGACTACGATGATGGAACTGGTTGTAGCTTGGTGGGTGCAAACATGGGCATTATGCATAATTATCAAGTGACATTCGGTCCTAGGGAACTTTCAAAGTAGGTTTACTCAGTAGGTACTCTGTCTAAAGTCACTCTCTTTTATTAACATACTAGCTGACCTGGCAAACGTTGTTTAGCGACTGTTTCTCTGTTACATGTACACCTTCTTTCAAAATCAATCTCTGTATTAACGAAAACCGCATCAAAACCTGTTGTGTGTCTGTAAAGATCTAAGCATACATAGGGACATACACCGGGAGGCGTTTTCGTGTTATATCATGAACTATTTTGTAGGTATTGCTTTTGAATTTGGACTATTGTCTATCCCATTTTTGATACCGTTGACTATGAACAACAGTCCCTATGAAACAGAAGAGAAGGAACAATTCATCAGGTGAACCTAAAATAATCAAACCTTAACCTTGGTTCAAGCCCAAGATCTTTGTAAACTTCCGAATTATTTCGGCTTTGCAAAATGTAGTCGGTAGGAAGGTGAAGTTCAGTTTTTAACAAGTTGCCAGCAGATGCGGCGCAGTCGGCGGCGATAACCGCAACTTTGCAACTTTTCGCATTTACTCCGGCGAGGGCGGGCGGGGGCGGGCGGAGACTGCCGCCGACGCCGTGCGGTGTCTTTGAGCCACAGATTTGTAGAGGCAGAAAATTTGCAGCTTCGGAAACAGAGTTCACACTGCTTAGATGAATTGTGGTTCGGTTCGGGAGTTCTTCGGAACTCTTATTTTTTTCTTGCTACTTTTCGCTGTATCGGGTTTGCTGTGTTTGCTCCATTTCATCTTTAAGACGTTTTTCTTGGGATGAATATTTGCTTTAAGAATAAGATATTAGTAAAAAGATGTACTACAACTTTCATCGTTTACAAAGTGGGTTCTATCTCGCTATATTTGTTTCTAACCATGTTATGGCTCAATTTATTTGCTGGTGTGGCTCCAATGGTCAAGAATAAACAGACTTGGTAACACCACCTTTCCAAATGCTAACCTGTGTTCTAAGTCCAGACCACATGCCATGAAGTATAAACGTGAATTTAAAACTATAATCATGTCACTATGTAGTACAACCAAAAGTGCACAAGTTTCAAGATAGATTCATCAGTTCTAGCGAGGGACCCCGCGGTACAGCGGCGACGATGAGCCACCAACTAATCCCAAGTTGTGAGCTTGTTGGACTTTGAAATAACTTGTCAAAACACAACAACTTGGGGGAAAATTCACACGTCCACAACCTGCATTAGAAATATAGTATACCCGTTTTAGTAGCGTCATACGCGTACGTACAACCTGAATAGAATAGTGGTTAGGTACCTGCATCAGCAATCGGTGGTTACGGTTTCGGGACCTGATGTACAAGGCGTGTACTAAGGGTCGCTTTTAGTCCTATGTACGCTACGCAACGCTCATACGGTGAAAGACAACATCGTTATGCAACGGCGATGGGCTCACCTGTCACTTTGGGTAAAATCAGTTTGCTGCGGTGAACCGTGGGTAGTTGCATAGCAAGTCTACCCCATTTTCGGAATAATAGTCGTGAAGTGTATTTGCTTTATTTTTTCGTCATCATCATCAGCCGCATGACGCAGACGCAATCCACTGCTGGAGAGACCCTCCCCCAATAAATTCTGGCGTCTTTTGGCGATTCCAGTGGTGTTGTGATTTAACTCACAGAGACTGCTGTTTCCTATCTTCTGGAGGGATCCCTCGTTCGCCTCTAACTTATTTTTTTTATTGTTTCTTTATGGTGCTTTATAATTATTACTATTCGAGCAATGAAACAGCCGGTTAAGATTTACTTACCGGCTGTACAACTTTGTTTAGTATTCAATTCACGATTTTATTAACTTATGTAATTGTAGTTTTTAAATTATCTCGCGCAATGCAAGACACGCTGTGTAATTAAGGATAATAAACTAAACCATTTTTACAGGAATAATAGTCATCATTATCGACGGATGCAGCATTAATTAAAACATTATACATCTATTAAAAAAGTAACTTATTCCAGGACGTCATTTAATTCATGGATAATCTTGCGCGGGAATATTGAAGGAAATGCGTTTTTAATTACAAACAGACACGCATATTAAATAGTGACTAGATTCTGCTAGCGTGTTGGTCCATGTGAAATACTAAAAGGTTTTTACAGGGTGATCCGGAAATAGCCCTCTTTTAAGCCGAAGTCTAAAAGGACACTTAGTTGATCGAGTTTGAATGGGGAGGTCGATATTTTTTGTCCTTATGGGGAATTGACTCCTGCTGAAATCTAATTCACTCACCCAATAGAGTCTACAGAAACAGTAGACTTCGACTGAAAAGGGTATTTCCGGTCCAATCTGTACATTATTGCTCAGTTAAATATACGTAGGTCCCCGAATTTATTAACTGCAGCTATTTCCATACTAATATTGTAAATGCGAAATTATCTCTGTCTGCCTGTCTCACTTTTACGCCAAAACTACTTTACTGATATAACGGAAATTGTATACAGACAGTTTACAGATAGTAATGAAACGGCTGTACCGATTTCACAAAATTTTCACTTGGATTATTTGTTCAAGTCTTAAACGTAAATAAATTTAGCTTTATATCTTTAAATACACGGGGTACAAAGACTTGCTATGGCAAAACCAATGTTTGCCGGGACAGCTGGTAATTAAGTAAATAAGGATTACATCAATTCATATTCGACATCTGATCAATAGAAATCTGATACCTCCATTGAAATATTGCCAAATACATACACAACTACAAAGATGGTAATCTATTTTAATATCTATAAAACAATTACCTGCATACGGTCAATTAAGTCAGAGGTTGCATTATATATAAAACGATTACTTAATCTATTTTTAATTACAAAATTCTATAAATTACGAAAGCTATTTCGAAACGTCTTCTTTGTTCTAATAATATGTGGAATATTTAGGTCAAAATCCTTTTGAAATATCTGTCTCAGTTTTGTGTTTGTACTTATTTCTAAAAGAATATCTGCCTGATTAAGAATTGAGATACTTATGAATGGTAGTATACATAGGGGCAGACAACGGGAGGGGCCCGTCCCTATGTATGCGGATTTTGATGCGGTTTTCTTTAGTAGATGGAGGGATTCTTGAGGAAGGTTTTTATGTATAATACATTCATAGAATAACAGGTAAACACTATTAATAATGTGGACTGGCAAAAAAAAATTGCCGGGTCAGCTTTCCACAGCAGAAATAGGTTACAAAAACACAAAATAAATAGACACTAAAGTAGCCTCGACTAAAACTGGAACGAGCAACTAAGTCAGAAGGCTAATACGATAAAAACAGCAAATGGTTAATGAGTAAAAAAAAGTTTTTTAATACGCTAAAATGCACTTGACTGTTATTGGGCAGGTGATGTGGCCCAGATTCTAGGCAAGTCTACGTTTATATACATTGCGGTTAGAGAAAACATGCTTCTATACTCACCTCTACGAGTGAGAGTTTCTGGGTAACAAACGATTATTAGACTGTATTAAACTATGGGATCTAGAGATTTAGATTTATTCAAGATATGAGCTACAAACTTGTAACTGAAGGTCCATTATTAACATTCTTCACTACTATTATGGTAAATTTGGCAAAATAACGAGGATGGAGATCAAACGCATGTTCATAGTGATTAAAAAAAAAAAATTCTTAAAATATTTAAATCCGCTTGCAAATGTTTACTGTTCGCCTACCGTGTTTAATCCAACGTGATTGGTGGTGAGCCTATCGCCGCTATAGCTTTCACACACACACCTTGTGGTGTGCGGCTTTAATCGTGATGATTTTCAGTCAGTCAAAGTTTAAAAACATAAAAAACCGACGAATTGAGAAAATCCTCCTTTTTATTTTGAAGTCGGTTAATAAATAAAATATGACTTTCTTAACACATTTGATAGACTAGGCAGCACCAAAAGTTGCGCGTGCGCTGAATAAAACACAGCGGTCGTTAACATTTTATTGGAACGACGGCCTCGTTAACTGAAAATAGAACCTTGTTTAGTTATAAATTGTTTAGAAACAATGTTTAATGAGGAAAATTATAGGAAAATAACTTGACTGTGACCATAATATGGCTCTAATTGTTCATGTAAACAGAAAAACTGACATAATATACCTATTGTATTTATTATAAACAATTAGTTGACGCGTCCCACAGGATAGGAATAAAAAGTATCCTTTGTCCGTTTTCTAGTCTTAAGTTATTTCCCCATCATTTTTTAGCCTAATCCGTTCAGCCGTTCTTGATTTATAAATAGTGTAGTTACACGATTTTCTTTTATATAGACAGATTAGTGGTATGCTAATTCATTGAAAATAGTTATTCACTCCTTTAATTATTACATTTGAACGAATACGTAAGAAATATGCATAGTTACTATCTTCCAGAGGGCAAATTCACGAACATTATGTACATCGTTAATCTATTATGTAGTTGAGTGTCCTTCTCAAGAAACGGATTGCCAATAAATAAAATAAACAGTATCATTAATAAATATAAAACCGTTTTTGACATGTTCCAAACAATGATGGATGTCAATAATTTATAGTACAAGTCAGCCATTAAACTAAACTGTACTATTAGGCAGAAAAAAATTAGGTTACTTACCTTGTACTATTTTGTTTTAATAACGTACTAACTGACCCAGTAAACGTTGTTTGGCCAATATGTATGTAACTATATAATATATATATTAAAGTCGTGTTAGTTACACTATTTATAAATCAAGAACGGCTGAACCGATTACCCGATCCTTTGGGATGCATCGCTATATAGAGGATGTTACAGTTTATGTGAAATACTGAATATACGCGAATGAAATTGCGGGGCGACCCCTAGTTATAGACATTAACGTTCATCAAGAATCACTACATCCATTAAAGAAAACCGCATGAAAATTCGTAGCGTAGTTTTAAAGATCTAAACGTACATAGCTACGGACAGCAGTAGGCAACTTTGTTTTATACTATGTATTGCTTGATACCTACTCTGGTGGTAGACTTGAGATACTCGACATGCCAGGGCCAATGCTTAGTTCTGAATACAAATTAGTTAAAAAATGGTTTTAATTCAGTCTTGCTACTCTATAATAGTTACTCCTTTATGACGGCGGTCGAGGATACGGTGGCCACCTCCAACATAATGCTGAAGCATGTTTTGTGCGTCTGAGGTTATGTATCTCTATGTATGTATTTCAAACTATTTATGTACACATACGTACACAAACTTAAAAAGTACCTGAATAGTGCAATTGGAAAGACCTATGTCCAGCAGTGGGAAAATATGGGCTTATGCTGATGAAGTATATCAGTCTCTGGCACCCACAGGGCATGAGGTACTAGCTTGGAATCGAGTGATCATGCAGGAAATGTCCCGGGATATTCATTTATTTATTCACAATTTTCACTTAGTTAGATTAGTTAGCCTATGTACGCTACGCAACGTTCGTACGGTGAAGGACAATATCGTTATGAAACCCGCACACCACAAGGTGTGTGAACCCTATAACGGCGATGGGCTCACCGCCTGTCAAGTTGGGTTAAATACGCTTGGTGAAATGTAAGCATTAGCAAGTGCCTCTGCCTACTCCACTTTGGAATCAAAAGGCGTGAAGTGTATTTTTTTAGATTAATTGCACGTAGTTACACAGAAAGGACTCAATACATACTAAGTTAAGACATATCTATAATATTAAAAAAAAACATTTACACAAAAAAGTTCAGTACAACTTATTTTGTATGTACCCTGACTAAATCCACATGTATGGCGGGTCAAAAGCGTATCTAACTTTAAAGCTCAATATCTCCGAAGTAACTTATTAGTAAGTAACTTATTATTATTACTACTGTGGTTTGAGTCCTTTCTGTGTAACTACGTCCAAATAAAAGCTCAGATGGCAAGATGGACAAAGGACAATACCTCTCTAAACATTATAAAATAAAGTGTCCAGTGATGGATCGGGGTTTTGTTTATCAAGCCGAGGTCAGATACCTAGCCTGTGTAAATAGGTTAATCGCATGCTCATGAACAATGCAAGTTCAAAACAAAAAGTTAATCTCCTCTCCACGTGAACCGTGGGCGGTTGCTCCGTAAGTGGATAGTAAACTTCGTTGCCTAGATCATCTGTTCAGCCTCAGGTCATTGGATGAGCTTAATTTCATTTTCCTATTGTTCCTTTTATTACTACAGGTTTATTTGCCATGTACATAATAATATAAACGTTTTATGTCAAGGTGTCCCACTCCTACGAAATGTCTCGACCGATTTATACTGTTTTTGTTAATGTGTATTGTGGTATGAGAATTTAGTGCTAATAAATGTATATGGCAGAACCGAATATACCTAGCGGCCTTCGGTTTCTTAAGGAATTTACGTATTATCTTGTATATTCTCTAGTACTCGTATTAATAACAATAAGAAAATTGTTAGTTGAGTTGATAAAAATTAGACTAAATGTACATTTTGATAGTCCTTTTGAGAGATGTTAAAAAAACCTAGTATATTAAATTCCTAACAAATTCCTACAAGCAAGTATATTAAATTCTGAACTAAATTACAGTTTCTGTTTAATTTCTTGGTGAACGCCTTGAGACAATTACATGTGGCGTAATTATTATACTATCAGAAATTATAACTCAATCATAGCATAGCGCCAGAAGATTAATTCAGAAAATAAATTAAACGCTACAGTCATTTTTAACCAAAATTGTTCATTTGACCTTTGGCAATATGAGTACGTACCGACAATCAACAGATTGTTGTAAAAAAATATGTGGATATTGGAATCTCAGTCCACTTTACCTCTATTTTTAAGTTTTCATATTGTTTGGTAGACTTAACGAGGAGTTGGGGCGTATTTTCGTTATAAAATATTTTTTTAACTTTCGACGGTCGGTCACCTAACGCCAAGTTAAAGAAAAGTACACTTCACTCCTTTTAATGACAAATCTGGGTAGGCAGAGTCACTTTCTAAGCCAAGACCACGGTTAACCAAGCGTATTTTATTTGTGAGCACATTGTCGTTATAGGCTTCACTAGGGTTTATTCATAGGTTATACTATACTACTTTTAAATAATTATGTAATACATCCAGAGGCAAAAACAAATGCTTCACCTCACTACTAGAGCTATCGTCGTCCAAATACTTGGACCACGACCAGTGCATCTCATTCATTCAATGGCTCTATCAAATCCCACGCCCATTCTTGTAATCCAAACATTGTAATATTAATAGTGTCTTAAAATCTAAATACACTGCTGTCTTGTCCTTTATACATGTCGAAGTATCTGCTACTTTCGCTTATAATTAATCGCATTAACATTGTGATTTATGTCGTTTGAGCTCGGAATTGTCCAATAACTTCCCAACACAATACCAAGTGGGGATCTCTTCATCGATAGTTGGGGATGATTTAAGCGGCTAGTCTGCAGCAGTAGGGTACCCTCCGGAGTCTGTGGAGCATCAATCTTCTATTGTTGTGGAGACAAGGCTTGTGCCGCAAGTTAAGTAGTGCCAACTTCGCTTCTCCGGCGACGCGACGTTGCAGCGCAATGCCGATACTTCATTAGGCAATTTTCAACCAAACGAGAAGATTGAGGCCGGGATAAAGTGGATTACGTGGTTGTTGTGGTGGTTGGAGACGTGAACTTCACTTGTAGTGAAATAGAGAACTACCTGCGGCTACTATGGTTTTCCATGTTTTGTTAAGTTAAAATAGAAATAGGTACCTACTGAACAAGTGTGCTCCATCGTAGACCACATCGCTGCTTAACATCAGGCAGGATGGTGGTCAAACGCTTGTTCATAGTGATTAAAAAAAAATGAAATAATAATATTTTATCCTAGGTGAGGTATTTATATGGTGTAATATATTTTTCTCAATCCAGACTCACCAGCGAGAAACCCCGATAGTGAAATATAACACGTTTTAAAAACGAATATGTGTACCATTGCAATTACATTTAGGAGCAGTGTACTTCATGCTTGGGAAGTCTGGTCTGAAAGTGTGGATAATAAGTTGAATTAAACGACCAAGTGCGAGTCGGACTCGAGCACCGAGAGTTCTATTTTTTCTCTGATGACGAATTTAGGTACGAAACCATAATAAGGAGTTTTATTTAATATTTCAAACTACCAACTACAATAGTTTTTTGTGCTCTATATTTTGTTATCCAGGCAAGCATACGTTGTCTCTATTAACCAGGTGCGGCTATCTCAATTCGACTATGGTCTTTTTAAAATTACATACATAAACGTTACCTTATTACATACATGTTAATATTACTTACGATATGTTCCTTAACAGATTTCAAAATGTAAAATCTCAAGTGTAGAGGCACCATTACAACAAATTCATAAGCTAAGTTTCAGTGTCTTTGGTATCCTTAAACCGGGCTCGTTCTGTAGGGATTTTTTTATCTTTCGACGGTTTTCAGTTAGAATCAACGGTTAAAACATACCTAGGATCAGCGGTTAAAAATAGCATGTCGTCACTGTCAGTTCCATAAAAAGTGATAGAGACAGCATGCAATTTTAGGATCTAGTGAATACTAACAATACAACGAAACGAAATTCTCACAATTGGTAAACTGCTAATTAAATCTTAGTACCTATTTTAACAGCTATTCGAAAAGGAATTTCTTTTGCAAAATCATCACCTAGTTTACGGAAGAGATTATAAACGCCTGCAAGAAATGTTGAAGCAATTTAAACAACAACGAATCAGTTGAGCAGGAAGACTGTTTATAATAAGTAATTTATCTTGAAAATCCTTGAAAGGAGCTATGCTTTAGGCGCGCGGGTGTAATAAAATAAATTGTCGTAATAAAAACTCGTCGTGATTGTAAATTGCTGTACAAAAAAGAAGAGCAGATATGGTTAAATAATAATACGTCTGGCTAGTGACCGAGTGGTAGCTGGTTCGGTTTTACCACCCGGGGTGTGCACATATAATAATGAATATATTTATTTACTGTGTGACAGTTCGGCAACATGTATGTGGTATAAATATAGGGTTATCTGTGGTGTAAATATAGATTTGTAGGTACAGTAAGGTAACCGGCATAGGTACGTATATAAGTGTAGAGCAGACGTTTCGTCTATTAAGATTTCCGTTTTATTTTTATTGATAGGTTGACCACTACATTGAATACCATGTGGGAATTTACCGACTTCAAAAAGGGAGGAGGTTCTCAATTCGACGGTACTTACATTTTTTGTATCTTTCCAAAAGTTTTTTGTATCTCTTTAATCTTTACAAGTCTTAATATTTCACTAGTTCAAGTCTCTTCTTTTTTCTTTAAATTATGATAAGTAGGTACTTTTGACGCTGCTGTTTGTAACTGTTTATTTCTATAATTAATCTTGTTCCTTTGTTACGGGATTGCAACAGATAGAAGCACTCACTCCACTGAACATTTTCAACCTAATTGATTAAAAATTTACGTTTCAATTGGAAGGACGAAGAAGGACGAAATAGACAGTTTCTTTATTCCTGTGTATATTCAATTTTAAGTTTTATGTAAATATACACAATTAAAAATATTCATCTCGCAAAATATAACCTAAGTTGATTGCAGCAGAGAGACTAACACGATGAAGAAGCGTTCTGTACCGTACTCTATAAATACAACGATTCTGTTTGCTCATTGGATACCACAATTCTTCGAAAAAAAAAGTACTTACTTTAAAATCACGTGACCCCACCCCCCAATAACTCGACCACAAGATGGAATGCCTACATTTTATTACCCGTCTTGGTATTAACAAGCTACTGGATTAATAATTATTTCGAAGTTATTATGTCCTCACAAAAGTTGATCATATTTATGCATTGAACATCACCGATTAAATTGGTTTCCTTCTTTATTATAGCTGTAAACACAAATAATTGACGATTATTTTTCCTATACATACAGTGTACATGACGTTGACAGCCAACACAACCTTTTAAAAGATATCCATCTGCGTCTGCACTTCCTATTTTGTATACACAACAAATAACACACGCAAAAAGAATTTGTCCGGTGTTAGCTGAATCTCCCAATGCAAGTTAACACCTTTATGGAACTTAAAAAAGAATGCCAGGATGCAAAAAAAAACAATGTCTCAGTATTATTAAAAATTTGTCCCTTCACAATCAGATCATGCCCTTGAATTGTCAGTATACAGAGTACACATCATATGACAGCGTCATGCCAAAAGATTTTATCATTACTATTCTTTCAAACTATTGTGTTATTGATTGAATAATCTTTTAAATGGATTTGTTTTGGATACAAATAGGCCCATCTGATTCTGGATATTTAGATGAAATTTGAGAAATGAACCTAAAGATTGAAATGAGATGTTATCGTTTTTTCTGTTAATAACAAAATATATTGACTATCTAAAACTAGTGTACAATTAAAAAAATGTCCCGCTGTCTGTACGCTAAGATCTTTTAAACTACACAACAGATTTTGATGAGGTTTTCTTTATTAGATAGTGATTCTTGAGGAAGGTTTAGTATACTACGTGCATATAATAGCAGATAATATTGGCAAAACAACGTTTGGCAGGTCAGCTAGTAAAATCATCATCATCATCAGTCACATGACGTCCAATTTCCATAATCATTTGGGGGGAAAGTTAGTAAAATATAAAAGTCATAAAAATATAATATAATACGTAGTTAGTACATTCAATTAATATTCGGTGAACAGGTTCGTCACTACAAAAGTCACTTAAGTATCGTCAAATAAATGTCTTTGTATTAAGTTAATGGTATCTTGCTATTAAGGTCAACGAAGCAGAGTTGCTTCGGTTAACCTTAGATGTCATTCATGGTGGTTTTCTATGGGGGAAAGTGCCAGAAACGACAAATGAGATGTACGAAAGCAAATTATGTAGAGACCTCTTTAGCCTCCATGGTCTGGGACTTACAATATAAAAATATTCTGATGATGTGTGAATATTGGTTTGTAGGTTTAAACAAAATAACCAAAATGTCTTCAGGGGAAAGGGGAGAAGGACTTTTTAAGAAGCCGTGCGGTGACGGCGAATAGAATACATGTCCCCATCGTGGGGGTTAGGGCGAGGCGACCGAGGGAACTCTCCAGAGGACGGGCAGCAGCGCTTTCTGTGAGTTAAACCACAAAACCCCAGCGATCGCCAACCTGCCTGCCAAGTGTCGCGATTATTGGTATTTCCCCCCAATTGATCATGTAAATTATTAGGGGAAGCCCACGTCCAGCAGTGGACGTCTTGTGGTGGATGACGATCTACATTTTTATCTACTTAGTCTAAATCCGAATTTGGTGGTTAGTGTTTTGTCAAAACAATCGGTGTTGTGCCTTTGGGAGGCTGGGCGTGGAAGGCTTATGCCCAACAGTGGACACCCGTGTGCTGACATGATGAAGTTTTTTGTCAGTGTCTTATTCTATCACGCCTGGGTATTAAAGACGTCAGGAATGTATCTTACGTTAATGGCTCGGGGACTAGAAAGTTTACATACCTTTTATTAGTTATTATTCTAGATTTAGCTTCCCAGACACTAAAACTAATGGTTAACATTAAAATGCGCAATTAAACTAAAGTTTTATTCTGCACTCGTTAACGTGCAACCCGGAAAACTACGATTAATATATCGCGCACAATTTCCAAGAATACTCTATATTGTTAACCTTTCATCACAATTTTGTTGTGTAATACTACAACAGACTTGTTGTATTGCCAAACTAAGAGTGACTTATAAGACTTACTCCAAAGATTACCCCATTAGGAATTAAGTACCGATGGAGATTAGATACGTAAAATTATAGTAAGTACCTCCTTACCTAAAGACGGCGGTATTTAAAAGAAATGTGCGAGATAAAATCCGTATAATACAAGTAATGACATCGATAAGGTCATCCTTACGTCGTGAGTTTAGTTCGAGATAGCGGTATCTTTTCTATATGATCTCAGTTCATCACTAGTAATACAATCCAAACAGTTTATGTTTACGTAAGCAGGCTTATGTAAGGCAATCTTCAAGTCACATCTTAAGTTTTAGCTGTGACCTATGACTGTCAGGATATGAACAAACGAGGCTTTAACGAGCCGGAAACTTTGAACTTTAGATGTTTATTATGATTCTATGCTGATATGACTATCGTATTTCTATTTAAGTCATTTGAACAAAATCGACCTGAGGGAAAGAGTTGCCTTTTGAAATTTGACCACTGTCTGTTCTACATTAATTGTTATGCACAGTGTGCATTGAATGAAGCACGTTTATTTATTACTGTCTCATCTGATTTATAAATAATTAGTTTAAATTTAAAAACAGTTCGCGTTGTTTTCGACAGTGTGCCGTGATCTGTAGTAGGTACCTACTGTTATTGCCTTCCATATACATAAACATTTTAAAAAAATGACTTTGTGTAAAAATGATGGCGATGCCTGTTATCTTGGAAAACGTAATCGGCCCCCATATTGTGTCTGATCGGTGACCTCACGGTGACGGTGGCGGCGGCGGCTTCCAAAACTGATCTATGGAAGAATATTGGTTAAACTTTCACTCGCAATCTGGCACTCAGATCAGGACGATCTCGATCGGCTCTCTCGTACACAATGCCGATAATCTTTGCCAACAGCTTGCCCTTCTACTTCATACTGTTTCTTTGGCGAATGATGCATTTAAAAGATGGCTACCAAAACTTGGCTGTATCTAACAATGGCTATTTAATTTTGAACTTATTTTCCAATGTTAACTGGTCTTGCAAATCAATTACCATCTTTCAATTGATAACCTCGATGCTTTGGTGAAGCATGTTCGGATGGTCAACAAAGTGCTCTATCAGATATAATGACGCTTTAACTAAAACATTCAATTATGTGCGAAAGATAATTTATAATTATTTCGCATTGACTAAGATAAACTGAACTTTGTCAAATCACATTTCCGTTTTGTTTAAGAGAGCATTGGATCCTCATTGGATCATTCAACCTGCAGTCGAAACGATATGAGTTAGTAATTTTGAGGCGTAAACAAACGGGTCAATTTTCAGAACGCCTATCATCTTGTCAGCCCACTGACTTTCACTGCTGGACTTAGGCCTCCTCAAAGTTGGCCTACGATTGGCCATGTGCCTTTCTCCGCTAATGTGTGCCTGCCCTCTTAACCCGATCGTTAGACCACCTTGTTGGAGTTATATCCACGCTGAACTTACCCGCCACTCTAGGACTTTCAGAGCCTATGCACAAAGCTTTTACGGGTCAGGATATTGTCGAATCTGAAACGCTTTGTAGTGGCGATATGTCCCTCACATCTGAATAGGCTTCTGTTTGCTAAAGGATCTTCATTGTATTAGAGAACTCATTGTATTTATTTCGGGTCGGTAACGTAAATCAATTTATTTGGTCTTAAATCAGATACGGCGGCCCTTTATCCGAAAATAATGAAAAAATAGCGATTTCATTAGGGGAAAGAAAGCAAACTCGTACTTTAGTATTTTGTCAAAAACTTGCTTAGAACAGTCACTTATGTATGGCATTTTTTCAAAACTTAAGCTACATGAAGCAAAGTCTAAGTTCGCATTATGAGTCTCACCTCAGTTTTTCAAAATTAAATGTAAGTATTCCGTGTAAATAATACTTATTAGTTTCGTTGTTTGGCGAAATTACACTATTCTAAAACTAGTTTTGTTTATAGCAAGTAAGCGGTGCGATAAAAGGAAATTCAATTACTATTTCAATCCGAACTTTCATACAAAATCGTATTTGCCTACGCTGCGTCCGAAACATTCGATCGAAGTAGTCTTTAGTACGGTGCTTAAGTACGCATTAAACGTAGTGCAAAGTGCAAATATCAAGGGAGATAAAATTTTATATTCTTAATAACAAGCTGTAGTTACGAAGGTACACATACATTATAAACATAGGTGCTTATATAGAGATGGGTGTTCGTGCGGTAAACGGAATGCCGACTAAGTAAATTGTATT